>PVKB01004466.1:0-141316 GCA_004027205.1 Ctenodactylus gundi
GATTAGATGTTGATCAATGCAGAATTTTAAATGAGTAGACGCACAGTAATACAGATTGAAATCCAACTTTAATCTACCAGGATGCATGCAGCAGGGCAAATTTCACTAAAATGTTACTGCAGGAAGTGAGTGTTTCTGCTGAGGAAAAGATCCATGCAACTCTATATAGCTTTAGGTCTTGAAGATTTTATTTAGCATCTCTCTCTTACCTTTGGATTTTTGCAGTTTTGATAGGCAGGATTCTCATAACGTAATACCCATTTTATAGTGTATAATTCTTAGTGAAGGTGAGCATTTATAATTATGACCATTAACCAATTTTATAACATTCCTATAACCCAAAACTTTCCCTGTTCCAATTTGCAATCAATTCCTAGACCCATTCTCAGCCCCAGACTACCATAAACCTGCTTCTGTCTCCATTGACTTGCCTTTTTTTTAATTTTGTATAAGTACTGTCTTTTGGTGAGCTTCTTTCACTGAGCATGAAATATTTGAAGTTCTCCCATGTTGTGGTAGGTATTGGCAATTATTCTCTTATTATTACTGCTGAGTGGCATCTCATTTTTGGATCTTTATTTTTACCTAATACCCAGTGTTTGGACCTTTGGATTACGTGAACTACCCTGCCATCAACAGTCTTGAACAAGTACTGCTAGGGAAACGCGTTTTCATCACTCCTGAGTAGACAGCCAGGAATAAAACCGAGACGTTATCTCACACTTTAGGGTACCATTAAACTGCTCCCCTCCCCATTTCATTAGTATGTGTATGCGGTGCACAATGGTACATTGATCTTGGGTATTTCATCACATGTATACTGTGTCAATATTACCATCCTTCCCCTCGTCTTTTGTGGCTTTTTAAGTGACTATACATGTTTACATACCAGCGGTGCTGTATTAGGATTTCAGCTTTTTCTGAATCTTCACCAACACTTAGTATTGTAAGACTTTTGCATTACAGCCATTCTGCTTAGCGTATGAAGATACCTTATCATGGTTTCCATTTGTCATTCCCTAACGGACATCAACAGGTGCCATCTTTTCATACATTTGGGTGTCTACTTTGTGAAATGTGCATTTAAATATGTTGCTTAATTTTTATCAGATTATTAATCATTTTATTGTTGAGCAAAAGTATTACTTACATATCTGGAAAAGGGACCTTTATTAGATTTTTATGCAATTATCCCTACTTTGGTACTGGTCTTTTCATTTTTTCCTCTCTCTCTCTCTCTGAAAAACAAAACTGTTTTCATTTTAGTAACACTTACTAAATATTCTTTTCAGTATCTAAGAAACTATCACCTAACTTAAAGACACAATGATTTCATCTATTGTTTTAGAAAATTCGTGGTTTTAGCTCTTAAATTTAGGCCTACAACCAGTTTTGAGTTGACTTTCTATACAGAGTTTGAGATCGAGATTAGGGTGACTCTTATGCACCTGCCTTCTTTTGGCCAAGGTTCCTTCTTAAGGTTCTGTCCTCTTCTTCATTGCTCAGTCTTGCCCTCTTTGTCCAAAACCCGCTAACCTTCCATCTCAGGCTTCCCCCTTAATGAGATTTAAATCACAACATCCTGTCATACTAACTCCTCATATAAATCAGCCAAAGACTACACTGTTGAGGCGCTGCGTGATTCTCACTTTAAATATAAACTGGAAACCCAGTTCATGATAAAATGTATAAATTCCTTCACCAAGTTTTTGCGCCTACCACACTTAAAGTATATCTGGGATACATTTCTTAAGGTAATCGTCAGCTTGTAAGGACCTCTGACACCCAGTCATCTTCTTCTGATCTCACTGATAGAAATACAAACTTTAGTGGTCAACGAGTATTTGATGAATTGTCTGAGCCTTTTTTATACGAAAGAATTTGAAGAAACATAACGTGGGTTCACATTCCACTGCTATGTGCTGTTATGACCAACTATGTTGTTCATGCCCAGAGTACATTGTGACAACAATGTCTGTACTACACTGAGTATGAATATACTGTGACCACAGAACAAAAGTTAATGGTTCTTTGTTTCCAGGTCAGTGAAAAATAAGGTGGCTCCATAGTTAAAATGTTCAATTCAGTGTAGTACTTGAATTCCAAATTTTGAGAAAGGAAAAGTTACGTAGGGTTTTTGATTTATAGTGAACAGTTTTCTTCTTTTCCAAGCTTCCCTAAGGGTCTATAAAGAATGCAGGAAAAGCTTATGGAGGTGATAAATAGTCCTCATCCTCCTGATTTCTGCCATCAACTAGGGAGGGCTAGGATTCAGTCACAGGTGTTAAGAGCAATTCTCTTTTTTGATTATTGTTTTGACTTTTATTTTCCTCATTAAAGTTATTCCTTCTATTAGTATGCATTTGCAATACACAATAATTACCTTCAAGTTGAGGAATTGGTGCTTATACTTATCTCATCTTCATCATTTATAACTTACCTTCCCTTTTCTGCCCCTTTCCCCAACTCTCGTCCTCTTCCTCTCTGTTGTTGTTTGGATCTGGAGTGTCCTCCCAAACCTCCTGGACCTTCAGATACTGGCTCTGTTCTGCCATCTTCCCCCCCCCCCCCCATTTTATTGATATGTATAAGTGCAAAATTTAAGATTTACAATGAAGTTGAGCATTTTGGGCACATACGTATCTTGTCAACGTGACAAGTCAAGTACATTCCCGCTCTCCTTTTGTCCCTCTCCCTCCCCCTACCCCGTTTCACTTTTTCATTTTAAGTTCCATAAGGATCTCTCTCTCTCTCTCTCTCTCTCTCTCTCTCTCTCTCTCTCTCTCTCTCTCTCTTTCTCTCTCTCTCTCTCTCTCTTTCTCTCCTTTGGTCCCTGCCCCAGCCCTACCAATGTGATTCCACCTCTTTTCACCCATCCATTCATAAACAAATTGTTACCTTCTGAAACTGTGAGATTAAATCTTTCTTCCATACAGTTAGGAATGTCAGGTATTCTGCCCCAGCAAAGAAAAAGTAACAAGACAGCACCCTCTCTAGAAATTCTGTCTCCCTATTTCCTATCTTCATTCTTTTATTGTTTTTACCCAGGTATACTTGGAGTTTCTCATATTTGAGAATCTGTTTGATATTTAACCTTTTGTGTCTGATTCATTTCACTAAGCGTAATGATCTGAAGGTGCATACTTTTCTTACAAATGACCCAAATCTATCTTTTTATGGCAAAATGGTACTCCAATATGTAGGTACCTCATTTTCTTTAATCACCTGTCGATGGACATATAAACTGCTTCCAAGATTTAGCTATTATGAGTCGCATGGCTTTAAACACAGGTATGAGCCTATCACCGTTATATAGTGACAACCCTTTTGGAAAGGTACACAGAGGAGGGTTAGCTGAGTCAAATAAAATATATGCTTTCAGGCTTTTTTCTGAGGAATCTTCATATGGGTTTCCACAGTGTAAGAGCTTGTAGTCCTGCTTTGGTGCTATTATTGGATGATCTGAACAGTCACCTTCGATGTTTTCTGTGGTATTTTTCACTGATGATCCTCACTGTCACTTTGAAACTTCAGTGTTCATGAAGATACCAAATAAATAAATAAATAAATAAATAAATAAAATGTTATGTTGTCCTGGCGTAGTCAGACTGCGTCTTGGAGCCCACTGCGTACACAGTGGCATCCCCTGGATGTGCCTAAACTGTCATGATTACAAGGAACTAAGTCGCCCTTAAGGATTGAGGATTTAATACCTCTCCTAGTACTGAAAGTGATCCTATTTCTTATTCTAGAGTGCATTATTGTTATAATCAATATTGGCCTTAGGTGAAAATTCTGAACTTCCCAGTCCTCGTTAAAAGTTAAAGAAAAGCAGAGGCTAAAAGAATTTAAGTGAATTACTAAATATCACACAGAAAACACGGAATTGAAGCCCAGCACTTTAAAATTTCCAAAACCAACAGCTTTTGCAACTATCCTTTGCTGCTTACAACCGATGATACATCAGTTCTGCTCAAGTTGGACATGAAAGCAGCCTATATGTTTTCCTTCGCTCTCACAACATACCTAGTCTAATAAGATTTACAAGTTGCCTGGCAGAGACTGGCAAGACTTCTCGTTCCTTCATGGGCCCTAGCCTGAAAGAATCTTTGTGCAAGCCAGAATAGTACTGCTAGTAAACAACCCAAAGCTATTTGTTAATCGAAGGTAAACAAAACTGCAGTTGGGTTTCATTTTGCAAATGGGCTCATAGAATCTAACACACAAGGACAGTTTTTCTAGCTAGAAAAAATAAAGAGAGAAACATTTGAGTGTTACACTTTGCAGTGGGAATGTTCTTTTTGGTGTGACGGGCCCAGGCCTCATGGTTGTGGTTCATCACTAATTGGCCGTGTGTTTCTCTGTAGGCATCTTGTCCACCTTTATGGTGGGTTGAGGAATGTTGGTTTGAGAACATAAGAGAAAAAAATTAATACCAATATTTTTGCTCATTAAGCAACCTTCTTTGGGGAACGACTCAGCAATATGGACAACATTGTGGAGCCCTGGATATACAATGCCCTTTGAAGTCAGGAAGTTGCAAAAATTAGATATAATAAAATAGTGCCAATATAGTCTCTATCATTTACTAAATTTTGGCCTTGAAGAAGTTACTTCTTTTAACTTCAGTCTTCTCACCTATAGCATTTGAGTTAATATTGCCAAAAATTGAATTAAAGGGTCACTTACTCATGCGATTCCTGAAATGTTAATCCAGTGCAGTTCTAGATCAATGGACTGGATTGAAGCTTTGGTGTTGATTGACTTCCATACATGGCTTCTGCTGAAGGTGGTGTCATGTCCTTGGCTCTCTGTTATCTAATGAAGACAGAGTTTTTCGAGTTGACATTGTATTTTTTCTTTATATAGAGACCTCAGTTAAATAAATAAAATCATTCGAAGGGTCATTATTAGCGAGTATACTTTATTATATAGTGTACTAATATATATTTTAATGTCTCAAAAACAGAGATTTATTTCTTATTCACTCAGTGTCTTGATGGGCTATTTTCTAACATGAATTTAGGCCAACAAAAAGGCATAGTAAAAAATTTCCGACATCACTACAGAAAAAAAATACAGGTGGATAATACACCCTGGTTCCTATTTGCTTTGTCTGTGAAAAAACACCCAACATTTATATGTCAATCTCTTCAACAAGAGAGTGTTATGAACCAAGCCAGTTGATGATAGGAAAGAGCACGTGCTGTGACTCAGATGCCACTGTATTTCCTTCTGCAAGTGTCTCACCGTCTGACTACAGCATCCCTACTACCAAAGGTGGTTGTGAAAAATGTATTGAAAATTATAGTATGAACCTGATCCCAAATATAACACCAACTTAGTATTTAATCGTTATTACTTCCTTTACCATACTTTCAATCTCAAAAGTAAACTTTGCAAACCTGAGAAGTCAACACCAGCAACAAATCTATTCCCAGATATGACCACCAAACAACCACGTGGTCTGCTCAGCATAACCAAAAATGATGGTTGTGTCCCAGTGACAGTTCCCAGTGTGTCTTTTCAAACCTTCCCTAACACAAATATATATTATGACATTCTCTTGCTGAGGATCCTTTTGCGGTTCCCTGTGTTTTAAGAAAAAGAGGGAGATTTCTTAATATAACAAAAATGGATATTCAGAGTTTTTGCTCTAACTCCATTCCTTTAGTATCTGAGTGTACAGGCTTCAAGTTCCTAGACAATTCCCTGTTCTGTTGTATGTCTCTACATAAGCAAGGGCTACTAGATTTTCCTGAGATGGATTTTTACGCATTCTTCACTTACATGTTTGTGTTTTAACTCCATCTTTTCTGAAATACTTCCTAACTTTGCCAGAGTAGTCTACTCGCCCCTGTCTACACCTCACTGTGTAGGTGTGGACTTATAATTATTAAATAGCAAGCATATCCCAGGTCTTGAACCAGCATATGCATATGTGTATCACAAATTGCTCCATTAGGAAATCTGGTCCCAGGTCTTACTTCCTCCCTCCACCTAGTAATTCACAGAAGCTGGGAAATCTTTGGATGTGATACCCAATCTAACAGAACTGGCATGTTCCTCACTACCAGTAATACCTCTCCATGTACCCTAATTCTAATTTTTCTAGAAAATTACTAACTTGGGTACAATACCTCCTAGCTAACCATAGGCATCAAATGCTTAGGGACTCATCTAACTGTAGATAGGCAAGGCCACAGTCTCTGTTTCACGACTGAGCTTAAGGGGTGGGCCATTTGCTGTTTGAAGCCTGCAAGGTCTAGAGTCATGCCCTAAACTCATCACTTCCCACATGCGTGACCTTAAGCGTGCTTTCTGAGGTTTACTGTTTCAGTTGCTCAACAGAAAATCAGAACCATCATTTCCATGTCAGGGGAATATTGTGAACATTAAAAAAGAATCTTAATGTTCTGCATGCCTGGATATTTTTATAGAAACATCAATAAGCAGGAAAAAGTATTTAATTTTTGAACAAAATTTCTTTTCAAAACTCTTGAAGTAGCAGGTAAGTTGGAATGTGTAAAGTCGTCCTGAAGGAAAAGAATTATTAAGGAATAGGAAAAGAAATGAGAGCAAGAAGAGTCAGGAAATTGTGGATAACCACTCTGCGATTCCTGAGATTTTAATTATACTTAAAGAACATACTTTAAATCACCCAATAATATAGCTTGTCACATAATGGCAACTTACAAATTACAGATGTAGTGAATTCTCAAAGTAATGCTATTAGTTATCAGTCATTCACAGGTTTACTTTCTTTAGTCAAGTACAGAGAGAGGAGTGATAGAAGATGGAAAAGTGAGCTCATCCTTTCTTCTATCTAGATTATGTCTTTATATCTGGTTTTCACTCTGGGAGGTTTCGCTGGTATCCTGACTTTGCTGGTTCATACTGTATATCAAAAGATTTCATTGACCTAAACAGTATCTATTTTAAATGTACCATTTGATGAGTGTTGGCCCATGTATGCACTATGAAATCATAACCAAGGCACAAAGTGCTTCCTTTATTCTCAAAAACGTTCCAAAGTGCTTGGCCCTGGCTCTTGCCCCAGGCAAGTATTAGTCTGACTTGTCACTAGGCAGTCTATACTCCGACAGAATTGTATATGACCAGAATCAATATTGTGAAGAATCACTTGGCTATTTTTAATAGTGTGAATAATACTTGCATGAGTATCTCACATAGCAATTTCGAAATGGACATCCATGCTTTCATAGAATGGAGCGTACGGCAGGCCTATATTTGAGCCATTAAAAGTTCCAGATTTCTTACAGGGTTGTAGTATTTTATATTTCCCAGCTGACTTGCATAGTGTAGGAGTTCCACCTGTTCCACATTCCTGAAACACTTGGTATTGGCAGTCCTTAGAAGTCTAGCCACTCTAAAGGTTCAATAATGTATCTCATTATGATTTTAATTTGCACTTTTGAGTAGTGTTGAGCACATTAACAACTCCTCTTTGTCTTCAATTAACTTGTAAGTTCCTTGAGAATCCATTGTTATGGTCCTGTGATGTCCCTCCTGTGATACTAAGGCAACTATTTCACTCTGTATAGCCCTGTAGGTACTAGGAATCTGCATTTTTCACGTATGCCTACTAGTGTGTGCTGGTCTTTTCAATTAGTTTTTAATTTATACTACTTCTTAATCTTTGGTACCTAAATTTATCAAATCCTAACTTTGGAGAATAATTTTTTAAAAAGATACATTGTTTCATCTATATAAACATTCCTCATGATATCATTTAAACTGTGTGCATACACATTTTATTAATTATCTTTATTAACTTCAAGATGGCAAATTAGTATATGCTATATTTACTATAAACTGTACATCTAACCTGGAAAAATCTTGAGATAAACACTTAGACCATCATCAAAGCCAGCAATGACTTTCAGCCTAATTTCTATGAATTTGCCATAAAAATTAAAAGTTCAAAAACTTAAATATGCAAACATATAAGCCACATTTAAGATTTCCAAGGGAAATTTTAAATCACAGCAATCTGGATATATAAAATTTAATAACTATTTAATATATTTGCTTTTAAAACCTTCCATTCCTCTCCATGATTAAAATTACAATAACCAGAATGAAGAAAACCTTTTCTGAAGAGTGAAATAGGCCTTGAATTACCTACCACTGACAAAACAAGTATTCTAGTTGTTTTCCTCGTCTTTTGATCTCTGAAGCAAAAATGCTCACAACAAAACACTTTTCCTTAAGGGAGGAGAGGTTTATGTTAGCTCATGGTTTCTGAAGTTCTCAGTCCGTTCATAGTTGGCTAGCAATGGCTGAAGGGCATGCCCGAGAGGAGCCATTCAGGCAGGAAGAATAAGAGAAAGGGAAAAAAAAAAAAAACAGCAGGGGACTAGCGTACCCTTTACCTCGGTGACCGGTCTCTCCCAGCCAGGCCCCACTTCTTAATCACACAGGAAATCACCAATGAATTAATTTGATCCAATTATCTCGCATAATCCAATCGCCTTTCAAATACATGAAGCTTTTGGAGACATTCAATTTCCAAATTGTAATAGTGTTGGACAGTCACGTCTTCTCTGGGGAAACTTGAGAGCATCATGCTTAGTGACGTGAGTCAGAAGCAGAAGGTGAGACATCGGATTGTCTCTCTGATATGAGAGACCCAGATCACAACTATCTCATGGAACTTAAAATGAAAAACAAAGTGAAACAGAGGAGTAGGGTGGGGAGGGAGGGTGGGGTGGGTAGGGGAAGGGACAAAAGGAGAGTGGGAAAGTCTTTTTCATCTTGACAAGATACTTATGTGCACAAAACCCTCAACTTCATTGTAAACCTTAAATCTTGCACTAATATATATCAATAAAATGGGGAAAAATTTACATAGTTAGAAGTATATACACTATTGAGTTGGCCATATTCTATGAATAAATGATTCCATGTTGTTGGTACAAAGACCAAAAGAAATATTATAATGTTTTAAAATATTTTGTCATGAAAAGAATTTGGAACAAATTAACATTAGAAATGTATAAACACATATACAAACATGTCTGCTTAAAATATGTAAATTAGGGCATTTTTATAATTTTTAATTTTTCAGTGAAAATTTCTCTAATCTTACAAATGTAACCATCATGTTTATCCTTTCACAAACCCTTCTACATTTTCTTTTGGATTCCTATTATAAGTAAGAGTCAAAAGCTCACTGTGATGAACACCATTTAATCCACTTTGAGAGTGTAGCCTGGAAAGGTCTTAAGTCTCAGCATTAAAAAATATAGGCATTGCACAATAATCTGCTTCCAATAGTACATTCTAAGCCAATCACACTGCAAATTCTGTATTTTGGTTATACTTAGTAGGAAACAATATATATATATATATAGTTAATCTATAAAATGCAGAATAAATTGGCCATTGTTTTAAGGAACAGATAAAGAAAGTGGGGTGCAGAGGCATTGCATGATTTGCCAAAACTGAAGCAAACAGTGGTAATGTCATAACTAAAATTTAAAGTTTTTGGCTTTCTCTTGTGAGAAAATAATTATCAAAATGAATATACTAGCACACAGACTAGACAATCAGTTGCTTGAACAGTCAGTGACCCTTTGTTACTTGTGTCAGTGCTGCGCATTGCTAAGCTGCCACCTCCAGAGTTCACGCAAGAAACATTCAGTGTAAGAATTACAAAATTTAATCAGCTATTAGCCTTTCCTGGAAAAGTTCATAGAATTACAAGAGAGCATTGTCAATGTATTTCTACATGACTATAATTTATAACACAAAGGTAAATCATGAGACCTGTGGACAGATAAAGTAGCGTAAAATTTTATGTTGGGCGGTAAGGAACATGCCGTTATGGTATCTAGATTAACACAAGTGCTTAAATGTGCTTAAGAGTTACACAATTGTATGTTTAATCCATGCGAAAGCTGTGAGCTTCATGATACTACAATAAATTAAACAATAACTCATTCACAATGATACTGCTTTGTTAACCTATATTAAGTATGCATAATGACTAGATAAAGATTGCCAACATTTTTAACTGTCTATCTATCCTGAACAGCAAGAATTGCATCCTTCTAGGCTAAGGATATATCTGTATCAAGTATGAGAATTATTCTTGCAAACCCAAATAATAGTGTCAATCTAGATCCCATGCAAGGCTAGTTTCTATATTGGGATTCCTTAAGTCACGACTCTATACCTAACGAATCCATAGGGTTTCTTTTTTATCTGGATGCACTGGAACAGTGGAAAATGAATGCTTTGAACAGAGCATTCATGAATCAGTCTTTTCATTCCATTGCTCCATGTAGCAGGCAATGTGTAGGTAGCTGGTAGATTTTAGTAGCTTTTTGTGACTCTAAAATATCAATCTGAGTTACATAGATAAGTTTGTTAATAAATCGGTTTCAATATCAAAAAATGAATATTTTGAGGAAAAAGACAAGAAGTTGACAATTCAAAATTATTAACAAATGTTGGGGGGTTTTCCCTTAAATGAAACCAAGTATGACAAAAATAAGATCCTAGAGCAATACGTCAGATTTTGTTCTATGTATTTTTCCATCCAGTACAATTACAGAACCAATTCATCAGTCAAATGGCTGGATTTGGGATTCGAACACTTGTCACTCCAAAATTCAACAGCCAAGTCTGTTGTGCTACAGATTCACCTGGCAGAAGTAGCTTCCAGGAGCCTCTGACACTCCTGGAATTTTGCATGTCCTCTAATGATTCACCATCTGTGACTTTCGGGGGATTGATTTTGACTGGGCTTTGGAGCCTAGAATATTAGTGTGAGTAATGCTATAATTGAGAAACTATGGATTTGAGAACAATCAAACTCAATGGTGTGAAATTTACAGGATCAAGAAAGCAGCCCTGCTCATCTGGGTGAAATGAAGCAAATGCGCAAATAGGGCGGCATCTGGGTAACGAGGCTGAGGAAATGAGCACTGACCTCCAAGGTTCCAGATGGCTTCCCCACGGGGTCCCTCCCACCACAGTGAGCTCTGCTCTGCCCACAGAGGTGAGTCTCAAATGAAACACTTACTGAAATCAACATCAGATGTCTTAACATTTTAATCTCACTCTGCCATGCAGAGAGGAAGGAAGGAAGTAAAACAAAATAACAATCTACATATTCATAATCCGTATTCTTTGGCTTAAATAAATCAAGTTCTACCCAAACGTAGAATGAATCTGTTGTTTGGAATGAAGTCATTCTTCAGTGAGTTCACATTGTTATTTATTAAACTTCACTAGGACACACTAGATAACATTAATATTGCTTCTTTCTTATATTAATGAATGAAAGAAAAATATCAAAGAAAACAAAGTAACTTTCCCCTGAGACAGGAGGATTGCCATGAGTTCAAGGCCAGCCTGGGCTCCATTGTGAGTTCAGGACCAGCCTGGACTACAGAGTAAGACACTTTGTCAAAAACAAACAAACGAACAAAACAAAATTTCTTATTTCATTGAAATTAAGGTTTTCAGCATATTGCAATCTTATTTGGCAAAAGGAAATTTTTTTCAGTGCTTAATTCCAATAGAAAGTCCTCAAAATTTTTATATATTTATCCTGACATTTAAGGAGGCAAAAGTTCAGATTTTAATATGTTTCTAGCTTAATGAAGACATCAAAAACATGTGTTTTGCTGGGGAGAATAATAAAATTTAGTTGTAATCAGTTGCCAAGCTTAATCAATATAATCACATAGAAAAAATTCCAGAGAGTATTTTCTTAATAAGCGTTGCAAGATCACTAAACTCCAATGATTTCTCTGAATCACATCATCAGATCCTCTCAGAGACTGTATTTAATACATTCATCCCTCTAAACACAAGTCAAGTAATTTAAACATCTCCTATAGTAGTAACAAGTACTTAATTGATTTGCCAGAAATTATCCTCAAAAACTTTGCAAAATCTTCCTAGGGAAAATTTTAGTCAAAGAGCTAACAGAAAAGCTATTTTAGCATTTTTAGACTGTTACAACAAAATACTGGTGCTGTGGTTTGGATGCTTGTGTCTCCTAAACATTTATGTTAAATTAATTAATTAATTAAATTAATTCCAGATGTAATGGTATTTACAGGTAGGGACTTTAGGAGGTAATTAGGTCAGGAAGGCTCCACTTTCATGAATGAAATTAGTACCTTTATAGAAGATTTAGAAGAGCAAGGTCAGCTCTCTGCTTCTTATTGCCATATACGACATACAAGGTCGCCATAACAATAGACCATTTTGGAAATTTTAATATATCCTTACCAGCCATTGTATCTATCTACTGGTGCCTTCCCCTTGAACTTTCCCATGTCCAGAACTGTGAAAAATTGTTTTTTAATTGTTTATAAATTACTCAGTCTAAAGTACTGGACTATAGCAGCATGACTCAACTAAGATGGTTGTTTATCGACAAACAATGCAAATGTATTGCTCATAATTCTGAATGCTGGGAAATATAAGATCACGTCACCAGTGCATTCATAGTCTGGCGAAGTTCTTCTACCTGCTTCAAAGATGGCAATTTGTCACAGTGTCACATAGCAGAAGAGGCCAGGCCACTCCTTACAATTTCTATTATAAGGGCATGAATCTAATCCCAGTCATAAAAATGCCTCATTACTAAATCACTTCCCAAAAGACCTCACCTCTTAATATTGTTACATTGAGTATAAAGATTTATGTGAATTTTAGGACACCAATATTCAGACCATAGCAATATGTGAATAAGAAAGATTTTTAATGAAAAACCCAATATTCTACAGATATCATGTAAGCTCAAATTGGTCCCTAAAAACAAATCAGCTCCAGCCAGCTCAGGTAATTATGAAAATATGTCTCTAAAATTCACGTGAAAAAGTATCAAATTTTAGCCATAATATATTAGTTAGGTTGCCTTTACCTTCAAACAACATAACTACTAAAAAAAAGCCTAAATCATAAAGAGCCTCAAAAATGTAGAATTCACCTGGTTTTGTTGCATTACTCTTATAATAATACTACTGTTGTATTATCAGTATGATGGCTTATCAGTATGGTAATCAAAAGATGGTTGTCACATGAGAAGAAAGCAAACAATGCCATCAAGAGATTATATATTCCAAGATTTGGATGAGGGGTAAGAAGTTCAGCACTACCCAATTCCCCAAAAATCTAGGATCTTTTAGAGAGCGGTTGAGAAAATGACTACAGAGTAGGCGAACAACAAATTCCAGCAGAATGAGTGCCCATATGTATATAGGGTTCATTCACATCAATCTGAAAAATAGACATGAGCAGATATCATCCAAAAGAAAATATAAATATTACATATACAAGATGATTAAGCAATCACAGAAATGAAGATTTAAAAATTGACACATCATTTTCATTTTTGTAAATATCAGTATAATTTTGATTAATGGGCCAGACATGAAACATGTTACTCTTTGTCAATTAAGAAGTATAGAGGATATTAGTATACTCACACAAACGCACACACACATATGCATATATATGTATAAAATAAAATGTGGGAAAGACAGTTAACTTGTCCCAAAAACTATAACTAGATAATTAGATGACTCTCCTTTAAGTGAACAAAATTTTAAACACTTCCATTGGTGAAAATATAAGTAATGTCTCAAAAGTAGACAGGCTTATTGATGGAACTCTGGGCAATGATCACCAATATCTATCAAAATTAAATGTTTACATTTTACAACTCAATAATTTCACCTCTCACAACAGCCCCTTAGAAAAATATTTGTACATATGTACAAAAATATTAGTCCAAGAAAAATACACTGGGATTCTTCCCAGCTCTTTCTCAGTGAGTTCATTGTTAGTGTCGAGGAATGCTATTGATTTTTTATTAATTTTATATTCTGCAATTTGGCTGAATTTGTCAATTAGTTGTAAGAGTCGTGAGGTGGAGTTTTTGAGTCTTTTGACTGAAGGGGCATTGCTTTCTTTTTTTTCATTTAGTGTAAAGTTGGCAGTAAGTTTGGTGCAAGTGATTTTTATCAAGTTGAGATAAGGTCCTTCTATATCTATTTTCCTCGAGGGTTTTGTTATGAATAAATGTTGAATTCTGCCAAAGACTTTTTCTGCATCTATTAAGATGATCATGGGATATTTGTTCTTGTGTTTATTTATATGGTATATTACATTAATTGAGTTACATGTGTTGAACAATCTTGCATACCAGGAATGACGTCAACTTAATCATGCTGAATGATGTTTTTATTGAATTTTATCCACCAGTTTTTTATTGGGAATTTTTCCATTTATGTTCATTAAGGAGATTTGACCTGATTTCCTCTTGAGTTTAGTCTTTAAGTGGTTTTGATATCAGAATAACACTAGCTTCCACAAACAAGTTTGGCAATGTTCCTTCTTTTTCAAGTTCATAAATCAGTTTAAGAAGTATTGGTGATGAATCTTCTCTAATGTACTGGTAGAATTCTGCAGTGAATCCATCTAGTTTGGGACTTTTCCTTGTAGGAGCAGACTACTACTATCTCAGTTTCCATGCTTGCTATGGGTTTATTCAGGTTTTTGTTGTCGTTGTTGTTGTTGTTGTTGTTGTTGTTGTTGTTGTTGTTTGTTGTTGGGTTTTTTGGGTTTTTTTTTTTTGACAGGGTCTCGCTCTGTGGTCCAGGCTGGTCCTGAATTCACTTCAGAGACCAGGCTGGCCTTCAGGGCAATCCTCCTATCTCAGCCTCCCCACGAGTGCTGGGATTACAGGCCTGCACCACCACGCCCAGCTTATATGTGGTGCTGGGGAATCGAACTCGGGTACCTAGCGCTTGGCTTAGCGCTTGCTCAAGCGCTTTAACTGCTGAGCCATTCCTCCGGCCTTATTCAGGGTTTTTATAGCTTGGTTCAATTTTGATATCTTGCATGAGTCTAGAAATTTTCTATTTCTTCCAAGTTCTCCAACTTCTTGGAGTATAAATTTTCAAAATAGTTCCTAATAATTCTCTGAATTTCAGCAGTGTCAACTGTAGTATCACTTTTTCACTTCTAATTGCGTGATGCTGGATTTTTATTTTCTTATTTTGGTTAACTTAGCAAGAAGTTCAGCAAGCTTGTTTATTATTTTGAAGAACCAACTGTTCAATTCATTGGTCTTCTATATTTGTTTTAGCTCTGATTTTAGTAATTTCTGCCCTGATCTTTACAATTTTATTTCTTCAACTATTTTGACTTAGATTGTTCTTATTCACTAAGAACTTGAGGTGCATCATTAATTTGTTTCTGTGGAATTGCTCTCTCTTTTTGAATGCGTATAGTCATAGCTATAATTCCCCCTCTTACTACTGCTGTCATTGTTTTTCACGGGTTCTGGTGTGGTGTGTTTCCATTGTCATCTGATTCTAGAGAGTTTTTGATTTCTCTCCTGGTTTCTTCTGTGACTCATTGTTTGTTCAATGATATATTATTTAGTTTTCATGTATTTATATAGTTGCTTTTGTTACTGATTTCTAGTTTTATCCTGCTATGGTCTCATAATTTGGAAGGCATTATTTCAATTCCTTTGTACTTACTTAAACATGTGTTATGACCTATAATTTGTCTATTTCTTGAAAATTATCTGCGTGAAGGTGCATTCCATGCCACACCACCAGCCTTTCCTGGGGCCCTTCCAAGATCCTGGGAGCTTGTGCACCTCTGTGGACCCAACAGAAAGCCATCCAGGGGCTAGGTGCATCCCGTGCCATTCACAGGACTCTCCCGGGCTCCTTTTAAGACCCCGGCATCTTATGTGCCTCCAAGGACCCACCTGCAATCCACCGCAGACCTAGTTCTATCCAGTACTGTGGAAGACTCAACCAGAGGCCACACCAAGCCAAGAACTACGGGATGCTGTGCAGGATCTCAGCCTGAAATCCTACTGGGCCCACTCATCCCATCTAAAGGATGCCAGGTCCAGCTGGAAATGACACAAGGACAAAGGAGAAACCCCCAGGATCAGTAGCTAAGTAGAACTCACCAGATTGCCAGATCCAGCACCTTAGGATGTTTACATCCAAATAATACTGGGGGGGGGTGGGGGGGGGGTGGCGGTAGAGAACTAATTCTTGTTTTGTTTGGTAGTCTGTGTTTTGACTTGGGTTCCATTGGTTTTTGGTGATGTTGTTGTAGTTGTTGCTGCTCTGTTCTTTCTTTATCTTTCTTTGGTTTAGGCTCTTAATGTTTTCTAAAATTGGCCAAGTTTACTCAATATTTTCTTCTCTACTTCATTTTATACTCTTTCTTTATTTTTTTTTTCTTTCTTATGCATGTCCCCCTTCCTCCCCGTTTTTCTCACCTCCTTTTGTCTCTTTATTTGATATTTCCCGAATCTCTCTCCCTCTGGATTAACTATCTTAGTATCATAAACACTTCTACAGATCTTGAAGTGACACTCTGTCCCTTCCACTCAGAGTTCTCCCTGACTCATCTGAATCTAGCTTCCAGTGTTCTTCTCTGTCTGTTGCTCTCTGACAAAGAAGCAATAATAGATCACTCACTATCATAGGAATACTCCTCTAAGTGTATATGTAAAGCTCTCTTATTGTCTGGGTTATAATACTGATATCAATACTACACTTTAATACGTCAATAATAGGTTAAGTTAATATATAGTGAGGATATATTGCACCTATTAATCTTATGGGTAGAGTTTATTCAGCTGCTAGAGTCTGTCAGTGAATTCTTAATATTGGATAGAGTTATCAATGTAAAACTTATTTTGAAACAAGGTCTCACTCTAAAAAATGTAAACCTTCATTTAAAGTTTGGATGTTAGCATTGCTGAAGAACTATATACCTAAGATACAGTAACCGATGTTCTGACTATAGACAATGTATAATTCTGTATTCTGCTTCTACTTCACCAAGGAGTGGAGAAGATTAAAAGTCTGGGCATTGAGAATACTTTCCAAATTAATAGCTAAGCAAACTGAAAGCAGTTCTAAATTCCTAAACTGAAATGAAATCCAAATAATACTTAAAGTAAATCTAAGAAATGTGTCTCTGGAATAGAAAAAGTCCACCAACAATACCATTAAGGTGAAGCTGAAGTCGAAAATATTGCCCCCTTTTTTTAATTTCATGGCTTGTGTCTAAAGATGCTTATGCTCCTCTCCCATCTTGCACACTACACCTGGGTAAACTGGTTCTTCTTGTACCTGCGCTTTAGGATGGGAGGATGCGACTTCTGCTTTCTGAGACCCATTGGGCTCAGATCTTTCAGGAGTTCCATAACCTTTTTAATCCTTCTGTTGCCATCACTGTTCTTTCCCTAGTGTTCAGCAAGGAGGGTCCCCACTTCCCGTGTGTGTGACTTGTTCACAGTCTATCTCCTAGAACAGCTCAACATGTGCTTCCAGTTTTCCTCTTTGGTTCTACCTGCAGACACTGACTGTGACGTCAGCACTGTTCCTACTATCCATGATCCCCAAGTTCTGAGGCCATATGGTGGGTGGGGGGCCCTCTTCCTAATTCTGCATTAAAATTGGAATGACTCGGCATTTCAGCATCTGCAGCCAACAGGCCCTGTTGGGGCACATGGCACAAAGTTGCTCAGTGCCTTCCAGGCTGCTGTCCTTGCTACAATTCTCCTGTGTACTGTCTGCTCGTGGCCCATGGGCTGGTTGAGAATACCTGCCCTCTGTGGCTCCAAGCTCCGGCTCCCAAGCCTAGCCCTAGGGCCTTTCCTTGCCTGGGAGCTTGCATTCACCTGCTGGTGATCTTCACTGCTTTTTCTTTAGCTCTATGGTCACCATTCAGGTCCAGCTGATCCTCTACCTTCTTAGGCTAATCCATAGATGAACTCCCTTTACACAATCTCTGTCTTCTAGATGAATCATGCAGAGCCACTGATGAAATGATCTTACACTGTTGCTATGTTCAAATAAAATTATATATGATTATGGGGTAATACTGGCCAAATATTAGGACCTTTGGTTTGTTAATAGTCAAAATCCACAACAAAATGAATAAAAGATGGAGAATTTCAAGACAAAACATAATCATTAGGGCTTTTCAAGAAAGTTTATTTAATTTAATCTGAAGAAAACACTAACGACGAATTATTGCCCTGGCTAAATTTTAAAATATCCTGCTTTAAAAGTCATCTTCTTTGAATCAATTCATGAAATGAAATGAAAAGAACAAATAACCATACCCCATACACACACCCACACACACACACACACACTCATTTATACATCTCTAGGTAGACTGCAGTGAACAATGTGTTTCTGTCAACAACTCTCACATTCTTTCTCTCTTGAACTGGCTTATGTCCTTTCTCCATACACAAAATGACCGGCAGGAATGATACCCAACTACAATCTTTCTCTTCATGATTTGTATTTTCGTAGGCCATTACCTCTATGATTAGATGATGACGATATGCCAAAAAATAATAATTCGTATTTTCTTATGCTATAGCATTGAGTAAAGCACAATTTTAAAATTATTTGGACCAAGAGAGGGTTCTTGGCAAGATATCAGAATAAATATACACTCTAGGATATACTTGTCTTTATTCAAAATACATATCTTCAATAGATATAGAACTCTGGGTTAATATTTTTAGTTTTTGACTTTCATTTTGGTACTTCAAAATTGCCTTTCACCTTCTTCTGGGTTCTATGATTTTTGATAAGAAGTCAGCAATATTTCAAATTATTGTTCCTCTAAATTTTTTCTGGATTCTTTTATAATTTCTTCACTATCTTTGAGTTTTCAGTAGTTTGATTATAATTACCAAGAAATTTTGTGTGTGTGTGCATGTGTGTGTGTGCATGTGTCCTGTTTGAGTTTCCCTGAGATGCTTTAATTTGTGAAAACTAAGACTTTCAAAAATTAGACATATTTTAGCCATTTTAATTGAATATTTTATCTTTCCTCTAATCTTTCTCACAATATTGCATAGGTCACTGAGGCCACACTTATTACTTTTGTAAATATTTTTTCTCTCTTTCTATAATTGAACAATTTAATTAAACTAAGTTTCAGGTCATATTTCTTTTCTTTTTTAATCACCACTCAGTCTAAGTGAAACTTTCTCTTGAAATATCTTATATTTGAGTCACAAATTATACTTCATTTTTGCATTTGTCTGATCATATATTTCATTGCTTTCATTGACCCTGATTACTTTTTCCCTTACCTCACTGAAACACTTTTAATGGGTGCTTTAGAAAATTCTTGCTTTATCAGCTTCCAAAGAATCCTAGAGCTGGTATTCTTTATTCTTCTTTTATCAACATTGAGTCAAATTTTTATAATTCCCCATGTTTAACGCAAATCGATGTTGTGTCCTGAACATTATGAATGTTATAGGTAATTGCTTTAATCTTCAAGATTGATAATTGTTCTAAGTGATTAATATGGTAGAACTCAACCTGCCAATTCCATTTCTTGTTCAGCAGCTCAAATGTTAGTTCAATTATTTCTTTTTATGTGGATTCTATTCCACATAATTGTGGCTCTAGAATAATCTTGTGACTTGGACATTTACACACAGATCTAGATGTTCCTCTTTTCTACATTTTTTCTAGAATAACTTTCTAATATCCCTGGGTCAGTGTAGCTTCAATATCTGCCCTCTCATTCCTGAGTCCAGAGAATTGTGGTGACCTAGTGGAGTTTTAGCCACACTGTGCAACTGTGAAGAAGGTGGCCCAAAGGGCAGCTTAAACTAACTAAAAGAAAAAAGAGGAAACATTGTTACAGCTTTCTTCTGAAATTGCTCTGGCCTTCATCTTATTCTCCACACACCAACTTGTTTCTTATTCTGTTGTCTTTTTGTCTACTGTGCCATGAAGAGCTTTCGTCTGACTAGACCTCTCCTACATATATTCACCCTGGCTGGCTGCCCATGAATGGATGCGGTGAGACCTGCTGAAACTGTGAACTAACATAAACCTAAGTAACTAAGACATTGTGCAAAATGCCTTTAGTTGTTTTTTAAAGAGTTTCAAAAGTCTTAACAGTTTTAACAGAGTTAAAAAGTTCAAGTTCCAAGTTTCCTCCGTAACACAAGGCAAATTCTTAATTGTGAATCCCTGTGAAACTCAAACAAAAGTTAAACACTCCCAACATGTGATGACATAGAGAAAACATATGCGTTCGAAGAGAGAAAAATAGGAGGATAGAATGCAACTGGACCAAAACAAGAACAAACCCCAGTAAGACAATAGCCAAATCCCGCAGTTCCATTAAATTCTGTATCTCTGTTTCCTGTACTCTGTGAAAGTTATGATGAAATGTGAACTGCAAAAGGTTTTGGTGGCCCTGTCCCTACAGAATTGCCTCTATTTGTAATTCTCTTTTGAGCTGGCTCTGTTCACAACCTATAGCCTTCCTCGGTGGATTTCCCAAGTTTCTTACATCTCCCAATTTCCAGGGTCTCCATTACATTTTGGGCTTATCATTCACAATATCATGCATTTCCCTCCCAAGGACACACTGCCTAGCCTCCAAGGCCTTGCCCTGAAATCTGACTGAAAGCCCCATGAACTAACTTTTGCACTCTGCATGCCTATAAAGCCAGCACTGCGTGAATGTCACCAAGGTTCACAACTGGTTTGAGCAGTTGCTGAGACCTCTGCGTTCTTGGGTGGCTACACTTTAGCAAACACATTTTTCTTTGGCCCTACGCGATACTCTGGAGCACAGTCCACAGTGCAAGGCTCTTTTCCTTTCCTTGGTAAAGCGCAAGGCCCTGTTGATTCCAGACACATCTTCAAGCTGTACTTTTCATAATCCTGATTCCAAACACTTAGATTCTTTTTAGTGCTAATCTCTTTAACAGCCATATCTGCCCTACCATTTTCTCCTACTTCTCAATGTAGAGCTGACTAAATGCCACCAACAGTGCCCATGTAAGAGCATAAACATTGGGTTGTTTTTAAATTACCTCCATCAGATTAAGTAGTCTAATCACAGCTTTAGGAAATGGCCCAGGACAGGGGCAAAATGCCAATACACTTTTTGCTAGAAATAGCATTCAGGATTTCTAGACGAACTGCCAGTAAAATCCTCCTTCCCACCTGAAACTTCTTAAGCCCGTCCTTTGCAATTTAGACTTCTATCAGCATTTGGGTATTCTGAGCCAACCGAAATCTACCAACAACGTCAGTTCATAGCATTCCAAGTACTTCTTTTTAGCTGACATCTTTAAAACTTTCTAAATCTCCCACAAACCAATTCCAAGGGACTCAGCCACAACAGCAACCATACCTCTGGTACCAATTTCTTAGTTACTTTCTTGTTGCTTGGACAGAATACCCAACATTTACAGTTTAAGGGAGAAAAGAATTATTTTATCTTACAGCTTCAGACGGTCACAATTTATACATGGGAGGCTGGCTATAGTAGACGCACATGGCAGAGCTATGTCCAGAGGAAAGTTCTTCACAGCATGGCAGAGAGAAAGTCAAATGAAGGAGAAAAGGCAGAGCTACCCTTCTAGGTCCTGCCTAAATGATCCACTCCTGCATCAAGATCTAGTGTTCTCTCCCTCCAACCAGGGCCTACCTCTTAACAGCACATGGTATCCATAAGTAATTCACAACATCCAAATGCATGAGGCTTTTGGAGGACATTTCAGATACAAACCATAACAGAATGTGTAAGCGAAATCAGGAAACAATCCATCTTATTTTACGAGGTATCTTAGAAAGGGAAAATGGAGTTGGAAGCTGAAGGAAGCCAGTGTCAGCCCAACTAACAAATGTAAAATCATAAGCATAGCAAAGAAATCTCTGGATAGATTGTTAATGCAATGGACTGTGAGAATCTGGAAAGAGGACGGCCATCATCAAGACTGGCTTTCTACGACTGGCCTGTCACATTCCACTCATGTTCTCCTCTTCAAAGATTTCAGGATTTGTTCCAAATGAAAAACCAGGATATAAAGCTGATGGAGACTTCAATAAGTCAACAGACAAATAGTTCTCTTTTTATGTCCTTATGTATAGGATGGAGAAATATGTTAAGTAGTGAGGTAGTTTATCAGACAAGTACAGTAGCCAGCAAAAAATATTCTATGTAGAGTACTGACTACTAAATTGCTACTACCCTACAGAATGTTGACAGGTATTACGGATCACCATTTGCCTAAAATGGTATTTTGACATTCTTTCAGTATTTAGGAATGTGACTGTATTTAGAATAGGGTCCTTGCAAATATTATCAAATTAATATGAGGTCATTAGAGTGGGATGTAATATAATATGATAGTATGGCATAAGAAGAGGAGCTCACCATCCGAAGACAGAGATACACAGGGGAGCACCATGTGACAATGAAGACAGAGATCGAAATGCTGACATCATATAATCTGAGGAAAGTCATGGATTGCCAGCAATCACCAGAAAGCAGGAGGCAGAAAAGAAGGGTTTTCTCCTACAATTCTCAGAGGGGAAATGACCTTGCAGACATCTTAATTTCGGACTCCTGACCTCCAGAACTTTTCAGGAATAGATTTCTGTTGTTTTAAGCCACCCAGTTTAAGCCACATTGTGACAGCAACCCCAGGAAACTCTTGTGCACATACGTCCCAGGCAATTGATTCGGATGCTGTCAAGTCAGCATTCTGAAAAGAGTTGGAGACACAACAGATGTGCCTTAGCAAAAGGACTAAGAATAAAATTATAAAGAATAAAAATGTCCTTAATTTAAAATAATAATGGGTAAGTAGCTTAATGTGACATTTTGTTACCATTTAAAAATAAAGCTATAAGTGAAGAGAAAATTTATGTTTCTAAACTTTTAGTTACACAAAAAATCATTACTTGTCTTAATAAATTATAGGCTATTCTATCTTTTAATAGGCATCACAGTAATATTAAGTTCATTCCCAAATATAATACATTAAAAGCTCTAAAACAATCAGGTATGCCAACACACTTTTGTAATCTTATCTCCTTGGAAGTCTGAGAAATGAGGCCACACTGGGACTCATTGTTTACAAAAAACTGTTTCAAAATACAAATAATATAAAAAGAGCTAGAGATACAGGTCAATTCTTGGAATACATCCTATGAACAGATGCAAGACAAAAATCATATGGTCATGTCAATAGATGAAAATAAGGCCTTTGACAAAATCCACTTACGACAAAAAAAATTTCAAGAAAATATGAATAGAAAGATTTTACTTCAATCTGATCCAAGCCATTAATAACAGTCCCCAGGCCAACATCGTTCTAAATGAGGAAGGACTCCAAGCATTTATTTATCTTCTTGTAAACAATATAAGGAGGTGCACTGTCATCTCTACTGTTCAAAGTAATGCTCAAAATTTTGATTAATTAGACAAGAGAAAGAAATAAAAGAAAAGGGAACTGGAAGGGGTCGAGACATTGCCATTTTCAAATGACATGATACTCTATATTAAAGACCTAAAATTTCCATCAGAAATCTCTTAGAATTAATAATCAAACTCAATAAATTTTCAAGTTATAAAATTAACATTCACAAATAAATGGAACTTCTGTACAACCAATAACAAATTCCACAAAAAATAAATCAATGAATAACTCCATTCACAATAGCAATGAGAAAATTAAATCCTTAGGAATAAACATTACCAAAGAAAAGAAAGATCTATACAGAGAAAACTATAAAACCCTGAAGTAAGATATTTGAAGATCATTTTAGTAAATGGAAAAATACCCCATGTTCCTGGATAGGAAAAAGCATTATTTTCAAAATGGCCATACTTCCAAAACTGCTATACAGATCTAGCACAAAACCAATAAAATTATCAATAATTTTCTTCCCAGAAGTAGAAAAAAAACACTCTAAAATTCGGGTGGAAATACAAAAGACCCAGAATTTTCAAAGCAATCTGATGCAACAAAGACAAAACTGGAAGAATCACAATTACAGTCTTCAAAATACACTACAAGGCAACAGTGATTAAATCAACATGTTACCAGCACAAGGACAGTCAGAAAGGTCAATGCAACAGAATTGAAGACACAAATGAACCCAAGCTCCCTGGGTCATATGATTTTTGACAAAAAGACCAAAACCATTCATCAAAGAAAAAAGATCTCTTCAACAAATGAAAACTGGATATCTTTATGTGAATTAAACTGGACCTGTATGTTTCACTATATAGTAAAATCAAATCAGAGTGGATCAAAGAGCTGGATACCAAAACAGAAACACTGAATCTGCTGGAACACAAAATAGGTAAATGCTGGAAGACGTGGGACAGGAAAGGCGTACATGAACAGAGCACCTACTGCACAAGAAACAGCAGCAAGAATCAACTAATGGAGCTGCATCAAATTAAAAAGCTTTTGCACAGCAGAGTAAGCAGTCAACAAGGTGGAGGGCAGTCAACTGAAAGAGAGAAAATCTTGCCAATGAGGGCTCTGACAGAGGATTAATATCTGTAACATAAAAAGAACCCAAAAAATAAACCCTCCAAAATAAATGAGAAATTTCTTGAGAAATAGGTAGCGGAAAAGGAACTTATCAGAGAGAAATACAAATAGCCAATAAGTACATGAAAAATGCTCAACAACACTGATCACCAGAGGAAAAAAAATCAAAACTGCATTGAGAATTCTCCTTCTGGTAATACACTAAATGAGCAAAAATTGACACTATTTCCCCTTAAATCGGGAATATGATAAGGCTTTCCATTTTCTCCATCCCTCTTCAACATAGTATTCAAAATCCGAGCCAGAATAATCAGGCAAGAAAAGGAAGCAAAGGGAATATGTATGCAAAAAAGACGAAGTTAAGCTACAGTTTTCACAGATGATAGGATTCTCCAGCTAGAAAACTCCAAAAACTCCACCGAGAAACTCTAGAACTTATTACCAATTCATCCAGATTGCAAGATACAAAATTAATGCCAAAACCTCATAGCATTCCTCAACACTAATAATGCACTCACGGGGCAAAAGATGAGAAGAATAATGTTCTTTTCTATAGTTCCTCAAACAAATAAATGCCTAAAAGTCAACTCAATTAAGGAAGAGAAAGACTTCTTCAAAGAAAACTATACTATGCTTTAAAAAGAAATTGAACAGGACAATAGAGAATGGAAACACATCTCCTGATCATGGCCAGGCAGAATTAATACTGTCCAAATTTCTATACTGCCAAAACTGATATATAAATTCAATGTAATTCCTGTCAAAATACCAACACCTTTTTAATAGAACTTGAAAAGACAGTCTTAAAATTCATATGGAGCAAAAAGATATCCACAGATCCACAGCAATCCTGAGTAACAAGACAAAAGCAGGTGATATTATGATTTCAGACAACAATTTATATTACAAAACAAGAGTGATTTTAAAAAACCACTTGGTATTGTTCCCCCCTACCCCCCAAAAAAACAGACAGTTTGATAACTGGAACAGAACTGAGGATGCAGAGACGAACTCAAGTACTCTCAGTTAACTGATCTTTGACAAAGGGGTCAAAAACATACACCAGGAAAAGGATAGCCCTTTTAATAAATGATGGTGAGAGAAATGGTTATCCACATGCAGAAGAATGAACCTAAATAAATATCAGTCACCATGTGTAAATATCAAATCATATTGGATCAAAGACCTAGGATTTACAATGGAAATCTGAACCCCCTGTAGGACAAAATAGGTAAAACTCTTCAAGATATAAATGTGAGCAAGCATTTTCTCAATAGGAAGTAACTCCTAGAACCAACAAATGGGATTACATCAAATAGCAAGCTATTCACAGCAAATTAAATAATTAACATAGTGAAGAGAGAACTGACAGAATGGGAATTTTTTTAACCACCACAATTTGAACAGGAGGCTAATAACTAGAATCTACAGTGAACCAAAGGAAAATAGTCTCGCCAAAATCAAAGACCTAATTTAAAAACTGACAACTGAAATGAATAGACAGTTTTCAGATGTAAAAGTACAAATGGCCAGCAAATACATGAAAAAATGTTCAAGATTCACAACCATTAGAGAAACACAAATCAAAATAGCTCTAATGTAATGGCATAGACTAAGAGCTTAAATAGCAATAAAAGCTGGTGATGTTTCTGGGAAAAATATTTTTCATTGCTGGTGGGACTTTAAACTTATGTCATCACTGTAGAAACCAGTAAAAAGACGCTTCAAAAAGCTGAAAATAAGTACTCTATCTGGTCCCACTATACCATTTTTGGGCACCTCTCCTTAAAGAATTAAAAGCAACATTTAAATGAAATACATCCATACCCATGTTCATAGCAGCACAAGTAACAATAGCTACATTGTGGAAGATGCCACAATATTCCTCAACAGAACAACAGATAAGGGAGAGAATAAGGTATTGTAACCTTGCCATGATATGTATATGCACAAAATGCTCAAGATCAATGCAAACTGTAAATTTTGCACCTATACATATCAATAAAATGGAAAAAATATGGTATATGTACACAATGAAGTACCACTCTTCCAAACAGACAGATTAATTTGAGTCATTTCTAGGTAAATAGAAACAACTCGAGACCATCATGGTTTGTGAAGAAGGTTAAATATTGCTTGGTTTCTCTCATATGAGAAACTCATAGTACACATAAACAATAATCAAACAGGTGAACCGTTAGGAGCCAGAAGAGATGGGGGGGGGGGCAGGAGGGGAAAAAGTGGAGAGGGAGGGATTATGAGCTTGACATTACATACATATATACAAAGTTATCAAGTTCAGTGTTATCGTTGTGTATCACACAAACACAGATACATACTCAAACATATATATTATAATAATAAAAACAGGGAAACACAAAAAAAGTGTAAGGTTGCACTTTGATTTAGAAGTGAAATCAAACAATCTCATAAGAAGAAAGCCTTAGAAAGAGCAAAGAATGCACTATGGTTTTTGGTACTACCGGTTAAACTGAGGACCTTTGTCTGAGCTATAATCCCAACATTTATTATTTAGTTATTTGTTTGTTTGTTTTATTTTCTTGAGACAATGTGTCGCTAAATTGATTAGGCTGTCCTTGAACTTGCAATTTTTCAGCCTCATTCTCCTGGCTGAAGCATGCATATGGTGGCACACATGTGTAATAAACTAATCATGCACCTTAAGGACCTAGAGAAAGAAGAACAACTCAACCCAAAAGGCAGTAGAAGAGAAGAAATTATTAAGATCAGAGCTGAAATAAATGATATCAAAATTAAAAAGACAATAAGAAAGATTAATGAGTCAAAGAGCTGGTTCTTCAATAAATTAATAAAATCGACAAACCTCTTGCCAAACTCATCAAGAAAAAGAAAGAACAGGCACAGATTAGCACACTTAGAAATGAAAAGGGTGAAGTTACAACAGACTATGCAGAAATCCAGAATATTATAAGAAATTACTTTGAACACCTATATTCTAATAAACTTGAGAACTGGAAAGAAATGGACGAGTTCCTAGATACATATAAAATACCAAAATTAAGTGAAGAAGATAGAAAAGCCTTGAACAACCCCATCACACACACAGAAATTGAAGCAGTAATAAAAGCTCTACCTACAAACAAAAGTCCAGGCCCGGATGGATTCACAGCAGAATTTTTTCAGAACTTTAGGGAAGAACTTACTCCAATCCTCCTCAAACTATTTCATAAAATATATAGGGAAGGAGCGCTACCAAACTCATTTCTTGAGGCTGGCATCACACTAGTCCCAAAACCAGACAAAGACTTAACTAGGAAGGAAAAATTACAGAGCAATATCCTTAATGAATATAGATGCAAAAATCCTCAATAAGATTCTGGCAAACAGAATCCAACAGGTATCATATATTTTAAATATAACACTTTCTACTTACATAGAACTTTATAATTTTCACTTTCACAAATAATATTTAACCAACTTCAGTAGCCACATGAAATATAAGTAGGTGTGTTTTTTAACTCTGACAAAAGAAAAAACTGAATGCTCCATGTTTAGCGAACTTGCCACTGGTCACATGTCTGACACTGGACAAAGCTGGAGGCAGAGCTGGAGGCCTCAGGCTCCTACTCCAGAGATTTCCTATTTTAAAAATACATGTGTGATGCATTGATTTCTCTGGTAATAAGTATACAGATTAAGCCAAGGAAAAGGAATATCTATCATGTATACAATTCTTTTTAAAAAAAAAAAAAAATTACCTCGTTGTACCCAAAAGGCAAACTCAGTGGTCAAAGGCTTTTCCAAAGTCATTTCTTGAGACAGGGTCTTGCTCTCCAAAGTCATTTCTATGTATAAGTTATGTACAGAGCTTTTTCTTCTTAATATTGAGTTGGAATAAATCGAATATCCTTTTTATCTGTTAATCTGCTAATCATGCTTAACTAAATGAAGAAATGCCTAGCAGGTTAATAAAGCACAGTTCTGGGTGTATCTGAGGATGACAATCATATAGATCAGAAAACTGAGGGTGTGGGTAACATCAACCAAAAGACTGTATTTTGGAAAGAGTTTAAAAGGACAGAAGTGCACCTACTTTGGAAGAACTCCAGTCTTCGCCATTGCCTGTGCCTCTTGTCTCCTCAGCTTTCCAATGCAGACCCCACGGGGACCTCTGCAGCGAGCTCCCAGGCCTGTGACCTTGTACAAGATATACCCTTGAACCCTCTTGTCCTGAGGTTTCCATCCTCCCAGGCTGAGCAGCTACTGAATCTTTCTGTTCTCCAGCAGGCAGTGGCTACGATGAGCTCCACCACCTCGGATCTGGGAGCCTACCTAATCAATCCCTTCAAGTGATTTTACATATATTTTCTATTGATTCTATTTCTCTTGAGAATCCTAATGTATCACTTTTTATCTAATACCCGAGCACATTAAAAATGTATGAGATTGACATATAGTAGAATCTCCTCTAATGTCTTCTATTTATAAATTGATCACAAACCAAGTCAGAAAAGGAACTTACATGAGGGTGAGCAGCTTTTACACTGATTTTACTGGACAGCCAGGGAAGTGTATATATTTAGTACTTACAGCAAATGCAGCTGAGGTCCCAATATGCCTTTTTATGCATTTCTACCTTCATGTGTGTGAGTTTTTATTTTTTTAAGATTTGTTTTAAAAGCCACTCGCCAACTGCAGAAATTACTTCAAACTTCCAGTGGGCAAGGCTAGGAGCTACCACTTATTATCAAGGAGGAGCTCTGAAGTGGCCATTTCAGAAAACCACAGGGCGGTGGGAAATGCTGTTTTAGTAAACGCTGCAAAATCTTGAGAAGAAAACGAGCGACCGGGGCTGGGGTGGAGAAGGAGCTGTTTATGTGAGCGGCTTAGTGATGCCTCTTCATTTCTCCATGTGTCAGGGCAGCACTAAGGATTCCCATTCAAATTGAGCAGCAGAGGACAGCCTAGACCGAATACAAATAAACGCCAGAGAAGTGGAGCAGGGTTAGCGAAGTGTGCAGTGGGTGAGATTGATGTCGATACCCTTCACTGCCAAGTGAAATGCCAATAATGCTTGTATAGCATTTTGTGAGGGCAATGGGAGTATTGATTCCTGAGCAATAATAAAGAATGAAGCCGCTCTCTCAGGTATAAAAATATCGGCAACTGTTACAAAGAATTGACTCCGAGGAGCCTGAGTGCTGGCCTATCTTAATACAAATAATTCAGGCTTCGGGAGGATTTCAAGAGCAGCCAGGCATGGTCTGCGGGCACTGACTCGGCTATTAATTTACCTGCAGCTTTCCTTGGCCTTCCACTCTATCAGCCAATCGGTCTTAGTAGGACAGAAACTAAATGGATTCCTGAGGTCACATTGAAAGTGAGACAAGGTGATAAAATTGGGAGGAAGAAAGGAAAGGAAGAAAGGAAAGATTATAGAATGCTTAGAGACCCATTTCAAAGTTATCGATCTTGCTTGCATCTACTTTCTGAAGCAACACTTGTGGCAGCCACCTAGCAAGACAACCTCCTCGGGCGTACTTTCACCACAGTGCCTCTCGTGGTGTGATTCCCGTGGAGAGTGTCATGCTATAGATCACAATAGGTTTACACACTGAAATCAAAGTGGGACACTTGCAAATATGTGGCACTATTACATTTAATGAGATCATGGTCTTGGCAGGAGACCTGACAGTCTGAGTTCACAGGCAGGTGAAAAATTGGCCAGTGAATGCGTATAGCACCCACATCCATAATCACCCATTCTTAAATTAGAGTTACCTCAGAAAGGAAGAAAACGTAAATCTTAGCCATTGGAGCACCTGAAAATCTTCACATTTATAAGGAGTAGAATTTGGTCGCATGTGAATTCTTCCTGGCCTAGGAATCACTAACCTGTTTGACATAATGAAATCTTTAAAATATACAACCATAGGGCTGGGGACATAGTTCAGTGACAGATCACTGGTTTAGACTACATGAGGCCCTAGGTTCAATCTCTGGTACTGAAAACAAATAAATAAATACAATTTAGAAGTACAATCAAAAGAGAAAATTTTAATAATTGTACGTGCATACAACCATTAAACACAAATGTGAGCACACACATATCTATGCAAATTGTATATTATTAGTAACTAGTTTATGCTTAATTATCCCTTAGATGGGAGATGTGCTTTAAAGGTTGGGAATAGGGCTTTGGGACAGTTCAGAATGGGTAGAATGCATGTGCAGGCAAGTGCAGGCACTGAGTTAAAATCCCAGTAGTAAATAAAAGAACAATAAATATACGTTACAGTAAATTTATCCTAAAATGTTTTCCAGTTTTTCCAAAATGTTCATGAATATATAATTTGGGTGTTTGGTTTGTTTTGCCTTGTTTGTTACTCTCAATCACTCCTAAAGATACATGGGAAAATAAAAATAAAGAGGAAATTTTTAAAAATTGGATAAACAGTAGTCTAATACAAATAACACAAATTACATGAAAGAAGCACTGGGAGCCTAAATCAGCTTGTGCAGTTACTCACACTACTCTAAATTGGATTCTTTGGAAGCACAGATGTTGTTAACAAAGTTTAAAAATGCTGGAAAAAATTGTTTTTATTTAAGTTTTTTAAAAGTTCAGTGTGGTCAAAGAAACAATAATTTTTGTATGCTTCTGGTCAGGAGGGGTTTCCACACGCAACACTTGAATATATATCAAAGTTTTCATTTGTTTCTTAATTCAACCCTGTAATCTACGTACAAACATAAATGTTCACAATAACTTAGCCATAAGATGTTTCTCTGTACTGTTTGTGGTACTGAAATGTTAAAGGAAAATTACTAAATGCCCAGCATCAGGAAACTGAGTCTAAGTACAACAGGCTTCAGATCTTTTCAAAAGTGAGGAAACTACTCTCACTGTGGTTAACACTGCAAGTCGTAGATGTCAATACCTTCCCCTTTCTTCTGCCTTTGGAAGAAGACCCTCCTTTTCTGAATCTGGCCTCCCTTCCTTCTGCGCACATGACTCAGGCAAGGGGACTGTGTTCCATCTCCAGGAGAGGACATGCTCGGCACACACCAGCCAGCATCAGACGTTGGCCTGTGTCAGTGATGAGTAAAATACAGTTCTTACTGCTTAGGATAGCTTGACTCAAGACTTTGCTACTTGTCACTGAGTGCCTCCAAAACAATGGAGTTCTTTAGTAGGTTATTCAAAAAGCAACGACATAATATAAAATACCCCAGCTGGCTCCATGGCTCCATTTGTGTTAATAGATAGATAGATAGATAGATAGATAGATAGATAGATAGATAGATAAAACAAAACATGATTTTGAAGATTCATGGGAGTGTTACACAGGACATTTAATCTGTGCATCTGTCTTCTAATGTACTAATAAGAAAGTGCTTGACAACTGAATTCAAAAAGATACGCAAAGTATTTTCTCCTATGTAACATATATGTAACACATTTTAATGTTTGTTACCGAGTCACCTTCCTTTATCCTTCCTACTTTTATTGATCATTTTTCAACTCATCTATGAAATCAACTTCTGTAGCTTCCATGCATAAATGAAAAACTGTGATATTTGTCTTCTAGGCCTGTTTTTTTCCCCATTTTATTGATACATACAAGTGCAAAATTTGAAGTTCACATTGATTTTGAGCATTTTCTGCACATACGTATTATGGCAAGGTTACAAGACCTTTGCCTCTCTCCTCTGGCCTTCCTCCTACTAGCCCCGCCCCTCCAGTTGCCATTATTTTCCACATTAAGTTCCACAAGAAGATTGGAAATAAATATCCCCTTTGATCCAGCAATACATCTTCTGGGAATATTCCCCAAAGAATTAAAAATAATACATAATAAAGATACATGTATACCCATTTTCATAGCAGCACAACTAACAATAGCCAAAATGTAGAAGACATCAAAATACCCATCAACAGACCAAAGGATACACAAATTGTGGTATTTACACACAATGGAATACTATGAATCTATAAAGTCAGATAGGTTGGAGGCTTTTGTAGGCAAATGGAGGCAACTTGAGACCATCATGCTTAGTGAAGTGAGTCAGAAGCAGAAGGTGAAATGTCGGATGGTTTCTTTGATAGGAGACCTAGTTTGTTTTGACAAACCTAATGCCCCTGAGTACTCCTCATGTTGACACAAATGGCAGGATTTCAATTGTAGAGTGACATAACTAAATTTCACAATGATGTATATCTTATAAAGACCTAGAAGATAGGTGTTCAAAGCTTCTCAACACAAAGAAATGAATTTTTAAGGTGATAGAAAAGCTAGTAACCTATACTTGATCATCAAACATTGTGTACATGAACTATCACATGAAGTGGCCCAAAATATGTATAATTATTGCGTTCATTAAATTTTCAGAAAGATTACTAATATTTGTACATCAGTGAGTACTTTATATTTGTCAATAAGTCTCATAGAACTTGAAAAATACAAAAGCTTTTTAAAAGTCACTCCTGGTATTATTTAACAAACAGTTTGATGGTTACATTTGCTTCTCTAGTTTTATAGTGACTGAAAGCCAGGAATTTCTCATTATAGTTTAAGGAAGAGGATAATAGGGTTCTAGGAATCTAATTTTATTTCTGTGTCAGCAGGTGTCATTTACAATTAAATCCTCCACTAAACCCTTGGTCTGGGCACCAGCTACTAGATATGAATATACATATACTCTAAAATTAAAAGCATTTTCCAGCTGCTATTTTGGTATAATAACATAACTTCACTATTTCATTAATTTGTTTAAAACATTTGTTGAGCATCTGTTGTGTCCTAGACGACATGCTAGTTAGGCAGAGAAAGATGATAAAAATGAATGAAAAGTGATTCCTATTCTGCAGAATTCTAAAGGTCAAAAAAGACGGGGAAAGGCTTGTATTATAGCAAGATATGATTCAAATGGAAGAACACAGAAAGTAAGTGGTCACATCAAGAAGAAAGTGATTAGTTTCATCTAGTGATTGGGAACATGGATAAAGATAACGGCAGGGATTTGGGCCTTACGTTGTTAGTAGGTCTTACACACAGACTGGATAAGGCAATCCGACGGAGACAGAAAGAGATGTGACTATACAAGGTAGGAATTAAGGGGGCCCAACAAAGTAGTTCATCACAAAATAAACAGTGTAGTGGACAATGAGCAGGGAAGTCTTTCAAAATCTAATATGCATCCACATAGTGTTCAGATAATGCAAAGAAGCTGTCCAGGTTTTGCCAACGAAGCAGATCACGTGATAAAATCTCCTTAATTAATGTTGAAACGTAGTCTGAGGGGAAATACAAATGGCGAAAAATCAGTTCCGAGGATACTATAGTAGTCCAGGAAAGAAGTAATGAGGACGCCAAGCAGGGGAGTGATAACTGTGTTAGGAATGAGCGCAGAGGTAAGAAAGCTATGCAAAGATAAAATGGAAGGGGAATGTGGTGGTAGTTCTGATCTACGAAGACAAAAAGCAAGAGCCGAGGCTTCTAGTAGACACTTCAGGAAGTGAGCACATTGGGAACACATGAAGTAGGACCGTAAACACAGAAAGAGAAACCAGTGTGTTGGGGCGAGGGTGACGGAATTAGCTGAGTTTCGGAAGTAGGACTTTGAATTTCTTGACGGTAAAGAAGGTGAAAACGGTTAGCAAGAATTTTTCAGTCTTGGTTGCTTTAATATTTATTTCAAATTTTAAAATTATATTTAGGTTTATATCTAATTCTTAATTATTACTAAGAGAGGAATTTCAAAATTCTTTCCTGATCACTGACCTAAAAGAGTAGCAAAGAAGTTTGTCATGCATTTTAGGAGTAGAATAAGGAACAATTTTCAGAGACTAACAAAAACCCAAAGCCTATTCCCAGTTTGCAAATTGAAATTGAATTTACAATGTGCATTTGCTCCAAGAACTACAAGCTGCGACATTAAGAATTTTATCAAAGACCTTTGAGTGCTTACATTCCCAGCAACAGCATGACCTGCAGTCTAGATGGTGAGTAGGTCCAAGCGACTGATCACAGCTACTCTGTGACCTAGAATCAGGACAGCTAGAAGGCAAGTATTCCAAGAAGAGAAAGAGAAGAAATCTGGGGTTTAAGGAAAAACATGACATGAAAGGTATATATCACAGCGAAACAGAAAGGCAGCACAAGAAAAAGAGCGAAGCAGGCTACCACGTCAACCATGACTTGGGGAATAGGGAGAATTAGAAAGGAATCAAACATTAGAAAACCAACAAAATGGCAGAACTTAGTGCAGATTTTTCATAATGAATCTGAATAAAAATGATCTTAATTCTCTAATTAAGACATAGTTTAGCAGACTGGATTATAAAGCAAATCCTAACTCAGTGAAAGAATATAAACCAAGGTTCTATAAAGTGGAATCCAAATGGAAGCAGAGCTTCTGGCTATCAGCCTATCCGACAACACAGACTTGGCAAAATTAGTTATAAGAGACAAAGAAGGCCACTCCGCTTTGGTAAAAGGAACAGTCAACTCAGAGGATACAACAATTGTCAATACGCATACATCAAACGTTGGCACAACCACTGACAGGAAATATGCACACCTCAGTATAAAAGGACAGGTAGGTCTCAACATAATCATGGCAACTTCAAAACTCCACTCTCACCAATAAATAAGCAATCCAAAATTGCTTCAAAATGCAACAAAGAAGAGTTAAACGACAGCATAGATCAAATGGACTTAACAGACATATAGAGAACATTCAGTCCAATAACTGCAGCCTATATATTTTTAAACAGTACATGGAACACGATTCAAAATAGATTATGTATTTAAGTCATCAAAATCAGAGAGATTTCAAATAAATAGCTAAATGATACACCTCAAGTTCTTAGAAAAAGGAAAACAAACCAAAACCAAACCATAGAGGAGAAAAGAAAAAAAAGATGAGAGCTGAAACTGATGAAATAAAAAGAACAGTACAAAGGATCAATGAAGCAGAGTTGGCTGTGTAAAAAGATAAACGATACATATAAACTCTCAGCTAAACCAACTCAAAGAAAGGGAAGAATCACATCAATCAATCAATCAGAGATGAAAGAGGAATTGCTACAACAGATGTCATTAAAATACAACGAAGCATTAAGTACTATTTTGAAAACCTGTATTATAATAAATTAGAGAATTTAGAAGAAATGGATAAATTTCTAGAAACATATCTTACCAATATTAAACCAAGAGGATATATAAAAACTTAAACAGGTCAAAACAAGCAATGATATTGAAATAGTAATAAAATCCCCCCCCTAAAAAAAAACAAGGACCAGACAGATAATGGCTGAATTTTACCATAACTGTAAATAGAAACAAACAACATTGGTCCTCAAATTAATTCTAGGTTCTGAAGTATCATACATAAAGATGGTGTATACTATGTATGAAAATAATACAGCCATAGTCATACTGAAATTTGAACAAGTGGCATCATATCGGATAAGTTCTTGTCATACACTTTAAACAAGGACTAGTTGTTAACAATTGAATGGAAATGCAGTAATGTGTCAATGGTTTTATTTTTATTTTTGGGAGGTATGTGTACTATATAAAATATCCCTAGGGAAGGATTTTCAGAGATGGTGCTGTGTTGAATCATCAGACCATGTGGTCTACAATTTCTGACCACTTGATTCTTGTGGAAATGGAAGCCATGGTGATCAAATGCTGCAAATGTTCTTCTCTATGAAACATAAAAACTAGCTGCTGTTATTTTGTATAAATTTTGATCATCCATGATGTCTGACTTCCTCTGGATTTCCTCTTACATGCTTTTCTTCACTAATTTTGTTTTGTGTCCTCTTATTGAGATAAATCATATTTGTTTAGAGTATGACTTCTTAAACTTCCTTCTAGAAAAGAAAAACACCAAATCTGAAAGTGTCTCTGGAGATCCCTGCATAAATAACTCCTAGAACTTTTTTGCATAGACCAGTCACTTATTTAACATTTTATAGTTGAAAAAATGAACACAGCATAATACGATGTCCACTCATGTCCTCTAGCACAAGTGTGTATCATGGATGACACTTTCTCAGTGAGGGAGCATTCTAATTTAATCACCAGAACAAATTGCCATGGTCTGGTTGGCTTTATTTATAACCATAAGCAAGGAAATATTTATGTTCTCTTCTTCAGAATATATCAAGAGAAGATTGGAAAGATATTTTTAAGCTGGCTAAAAGAAAATCATTTCTAACAGTAATGTTGTGAGTCCAAGAAAGAAACCCTGTGAACAAGCAAATAGCAAATCTAAGCTATTATAAGACTCAAGGATAAAAATAAGAACCCTCTAGCCCTAAACTTAAATAAAATAAAAATTCATATATATAGAATAATGAAAAGTCGAACTGGAAATGAAAAATATCAGCTATAACACAGAGTTCCTTTAAAAATTCAGTTGGTTGGATGATTATAAAACCAAGGCAAGATATATTAAAACAATAAATGTAAGGATAGAATAAAAAATACCTTCAGCGCTGAGCATAGCTGTATCTTTAATGTAGTAATGGCATTTGTCCATAGAAAACATATTTCCTGTATCTGGATGCGTATCACTTGAATAATGTTCATAGTTATCCAGCTGTACTGGGAGTTTGGTTCAGTGATTATTAATATGGTTTCAGTAGCGTGGAGATACTAATTGTCTGATTACTTAGCTAACTTTATCTTAGCTAATAGAAGCACTTTAATAAAACTGTTTATTTAATTTGCAACTTCTTACAAGCTAAATAAGGCATTATTATAAGGTGTTATTACTTCTCATCCAGAATCATCTTCACAGACACAGCCAAAATAATTTTGGCCAAATGATTTGATATCTCATGGGCATACAAGGTTGATACGTCACAATTAAGAAATATTAATGGGCTAGGCCTGGTAATGCAGGCCTATATTCTCAGCACCGTGGGAGGCTGTGGCAGGAGGATCGCAAGTTCAAGTTCAGCTTGTGCAACTTAGTAACTTAACGAGACCCTGTCCCATGTAAACAATATCGAAGGGCTTAGAGATTTAACTCAGAGAGAAAGCCCTAGATTCAGTAACTAGTAGCTAAACAAAGATGTGTTTGTGGGTATAAGAACATCCTAACCCCAACTGATATGGAGCTCCCAACCCCAACTTGGACCATAGAAGGAGCTGCTAAGATATTTTCTTAGTAGTTCTGCAAAAGCAGTGCCCACCGTAGGCAAAGTAGGAATGCCAAATTTTCATGAGAGCAGACAATAAAGGAACAAAATTGAGACCACCAGAGTAGAACTATTACTCAGTGACAGAAAACTCACCTGATTACCATGACTGAAGGGCAAATACAGAGAATGCCCCACTTAGCAGCCACAGAGGGATGCACAAGGAAGAGGGGCACGATCACCACTGAAAGGCTCAGAGACAGCTCTGGTTTCCAGGTCAGGGTGATGTGGGGAGTGTCTAGAGCATTTAGATCCTCTGCTACCAAAGGGAATTATAGAATCGCCAAAATCATAGAGGTCAGATAGCAGCATTCAATTGTCTGAGCCACCGCGGCACACTCACTGTAATGAATAACAAGATGAGATGTCAAAAGTAGAGTCTACTCTGAGGACATCTACAGGATAGATAATCAAATATGGCACTAAGAGAAAGAAAATCAATGGGCATCCATCAAAGGCGTTACTCAAGCTGTACAATGAAAAAATCCTGGAATGGATGATAAGGAATCTAATTGTGGGACATCAAGGCACTGTGTGTCTAGAACAACCTACCATAATTGAGACTGTTCCAGCATCAATAAAATATAAGTTCAGGTGAGACCAAAGCAATGCATTATTACAAGCAAATCCACATAAATCTAATATCTCCAGATTTGGTCGTGAATAAAGACACGTGACAAAGGCAAGCAACATAGGTGAACAGCTAGTTCCCGGTCATCCATCACGGCCAAGTTGGCACTCTTTGTTCTGGATCTTTCTGACAATAAATTGAAGGAAGAATGTAAAGGTCAACCTTGGAATATGGATTGGTTGACTCAGCCTGTAGATTACAAACTGAAAATAATATTACATTGTAGTTCTACTCACGGATGATATTGAAAGCTAAATGGAGGAATTCTTATGATTTAAGATTTGGGCAATGCATTCAATCATTGAGTTTATGGAGAAAGAGGAGTTACCTAAAGATACAACACATGAGACACAGTGGCAGTAGCTAAGGCCTTGGTTGATCAAGAACCTGGAAAAAGAGTGTAAGATAAGGCATTAGGAGATGTGGAAAGTCACATGTACATGAGCTTGTAAGTAAAGGGCCAAACAAAATGCAAACAAGCTCATATCATGTGTTAATATATAAATCCAGAGTAAATCCACTATAGAAATGAGGTCATGCAGCCAGTTAGATGTAAAGTTCAGCTAGTTGACATCAACCAGCTTCGGCTATTTTCCACCTTAATGCTGTCAGTGCAAGAAAGTTCCTGCTGTTGCTGAAAGCCCAACCTCCCAGTTACAAAGATCAAACCAAGCCCTTCAGTTGGGCGTTGTGGCATGGGCCCATAATCTCAGCATTCTGAGAAGCTCAGGCAGAAATATACCAAGTGTCTTAGTCACTTTTTTGTTGCTGTGACTCAATACCCGACACCCACAAACTTAGGAAAGGAAAGGCTTATTTTAGCTCACAGTCTCAAAGGTCACAGTCCATTCAGAGGGGGCCAGCAACAATCGAAGTACATGGCAGAGAGAGAGGTGGAGGCACCTTCTCTGGACAAACAGGAAGACAAGCTAGGCTAGTTGAGACTAGTCCCCGTCCTCCAGGAAGGCAGGTGCAGCTTATGTATCCTTTCAGTAATTAGTAATTAGTCCCTCCTGCATTCAGGTGTGGCCACTACACACCGTTAATCCTCACTCACACACCTTTAGTCTTAACTGTAATCCACCCCTCCAGACTAGACCCCAAGCCACCAACATCACATGGTTCCATAGACAATCCACAACATCAAAATGCATGAGACTTTTGGGGGACACTCCAGATCCTAACCACAACACCAAGTCTGAGCCTGAGAAACTTAGCAACTTAACAAACACCTGTTTCAAAGCATAAAACAAAAGATTTTTAAAAGATGGGGAAGCAGCTTAGTGTGAAGACCTTGGGTTCAACTTTCAGTACCAGCAAATTGAATTTATATAAAATGTTTAAGTCTAGGATATGCTGAGATTCATCCTAAATTAGATCTAACCCAAAACTGGCACAAGTTTTCTTTAACTCCCTAAAGGACCTCAGCCAACACTATCATAATAGACTTCCAGAATGTTCCTAATGGCATCGTATGGAATTAATGATCCATTTTATAGAAAAGGAGAATGAAAGTGGTCACAAAATCAAAGGCTTTGTGAAAGTCATAACATACACATACTTCACAATCCATAGCATGCTTTACTACCTGGAAGCTTCTGCCTGTAACAACTTTTTAAAGGTACAGGGCAGTGCCAGGTGGATATAACACCCAGAAGGCTAACTCCAACCTCCAAGATTCGACACAGTCTACATCTAACTCATTACAGGCAGGATTGATAGTATATGTTGAGTTATCCTGACTGCAAAGGATGTTCTTTATGTGTATATCTGGCATCATCCCTAATTCTGCCCCTTCGATGCCAGTAGCAGCCCTCTCCCACCCTTGACAAACAAAGGGTCTGCAGACACCGCCTTGTCCCACTTTGAAGATGATATCACCTACCACTGAAGGTATGACCTTAGTAGCAAAGTACTACTATCCCCAGGGACAAGCTCAAGGAATTTTGTGCATCGTGTGCCTGCAACTCTAGGATCTGTGCTTTTGGAAGTTTTGCCTGCCTGACAGGGAACACATCCACCAGCACACGCTGCGAGAATCTCACTACATTTCAGGCTCTGGATATTAATCAGTCACCTCAATTTCTTGTGGGAGAATTTAAAAAGGCACATACATGAGCAGCTTTGTGGGGTAGTCGGTACTGGAAAGTGACTCCCATTATATAATAGCGAGAAGTACGAATGTGTTTGGAAATAAGGTGATAGATTGGCTTGTCTGCTTCCTAGTATTCTGCACCCCAAATTTTAGTGACCAAAGAATTTGTGCAATCACAGCTTGAGAAGGAGTTTAAAACCAAGGACTCAGACCTCTAAGAAAAAAGGATATAGCCAGGTATGGTGGCACATTCCTGTACTTCTGGAACCCAAGAAGGCTGAGAATAGGAGGAACCCAAGTTCAAGCCCAGCCTAGACAACTTTGCAACTTGCCCAGGCCCAGACTCAAAACAGAAACAAAGTGAACTCGGATACACTTCAGTGTTAAGGCTTCACGTTCAAACCATAATGCCACAAAAAGGAAAAAGAAAAGGTGATATGAGTCACCTTACCAAGTAGCCATGAGTCCACAGAAAAGTCAAAAAACATATCTATTGTTTACACCTCCACATCCATAGTATTTTGTTATGGCTGCCCAAGCTGATGAATGCACCATCCAAGAACAATAATTCTCATAATCCTGAAAGAATCATTTGTCAAATACTCCAAGCTTGTGGTATTTGGGAAGAAATACTGTTTCATAATTCTATCAAATCTTTTTCATGGCCACTGACTTATTTATATTTTCTCCTTTTATAATTTGTAACTTCTGTGTTCCCAGAAAATCGTCCATTCTAGGATCCCAAGTGTATTTTAATAGCAATATAATTTTTAAATATATTTTCTGTGTCTGTGGTTATTTCTCTATTTTCTTGTTGATTTGCTTTTGGGTGCTGTCTGTGTTTTCTTTATAAAGCTGTTAATGAGCTAACCATTTTATTGCTATTTTTTTTCTAGAGAAGTTTTTCATGGACTACCAACTTTAATATTTAGTCTTTCCCACTTTTTACAATTATGTTTGTTTCATATTGATTATTTCCTTTATTCTGCTTTCCTTTAGCTCAATCTGTTGTTTATGGAAAATGTAATTCACTAATCCTGCTACTCCTTTTCATTTACCAGGTTAACATCCCAAGTTTTGTTCACTAAGTTGCCCAAGGTGTCCTCCAATTTGTGTCCTCTTCCCTTGTTCTCCTAAAAGCAGGTATTGCAGGTACATGTCACTATACCCAATTGATCTCTGGTGTGTGTCTTCTTTATTCTTAATCTCTTCGTCCAAAATTTGGAAAAGGGAAGACCTGTTACTAGATTTTATGTTTACATATCTGTTTCTTTTCACCATTTCTTTAAAAGTGGGTAAGAACTGGCCAACTTAGTTTCTTCTTCCTTTTTTTTCTTAAAGAAAGAACCAAACTATCACAATAGGACTTTAGTGTGGGGCCATTATAATTATGTTAGCATTGTATTTTATATAATATAGATCCCTTTCAACATTTATAACATTTAGTTATGCTGTATTACAACAATCTGCAACTTTAAGTCTCGGTTTTGTCAGAAATGGTCAATGATCAAAATTAGTTTTTTTCAATTAATGACTTTCACACTCTTCTGTTCCTTGCTTTGATTTTTTCTCCTGGTTTCTTGATCTTGGTAAAAAGTAGGAGTTGCAAGGGAGTTTCATGTGCTGTTATTCTTGAGTTTCTCCACATATAAAAATTTCCCTGTTGCCTCTGTAGATAAAAGGCTTCTTGGCTGGGTATGATATTCTTTGGCCCTGTATTTCTTCTTCCAAATTCTACAGGCATTGCTCCTTTAAAATCTCCCTTGTCTTGTGGTTCTGAAGGATATAAGCCAGACTTATTCTATCCATACACTCAAACACTTTACCATCTGCGTGGATAAACACAGTTTGTCTTTCTCTTTCCTTGAATTTTCAAAGCTTAACTACTTTAACTCTTCATGTGAATCATTTCGAAAAATGTTTTGAAAATACATTGTGACCCTAGTTATGTGTTTATGTTTTCCGTGAAATTATGAGTTTAAAACACTGTTAGCCATGTCTCTTGCTTTTTTTCTGCTACAAGTGCAGTATTGATATTCACTGCAGCTTTTGGAGACATATCTGACCCAGTGGGTGTGAAATAATTTCCAGGATATATTTTTAAAAAACAAAACATGATTTATAAAATGCTACCTTTTACATAGAAACAGGCATACATTTCCTTATTTTTACATAAAGAAAGACAATACATTGCTATTACAAATAATAAAATTGATTACCTATGGGAAAGAGAGCAACTGGGGACTAAAGGAGGAAGTGTGTACTTTTAACATGACGAAGTATTTTAACCTTCCACATAAGAAAAAAATTAAACCACAGAGAATGCAGGATATTTGAAAATTGAATGCAAAAGGAACGAAACACACCTGTATTTCAAATGAAGGGGAAAAAAGAATCTGCCCAAGTGCTTTTTGAGCACTATAATTTGGTCATATATTCTTAATTAAAAAATAAAAACTACAAATAGTATCTATTATTGGTAGGTGTATTATTCGTGGTTATGAAAATTTGAAATTGAAATTATTTGGGGTATATTGTAGTCTCAAAAGCTGAATGACTATATTGCTGCTGTTGAGAGTCATGCATTTCTCAACAGGGATGTCAGTACAGTGACCAAAAGAAGGAAGAGAGGCCCCATAGGACTGGTGTTGAGGCCGCAGGATATGCTGATTCTTCCTTTCATACACAGGCGTGTACACGCATTCTTTTCCCAGCTCTATTCACTAAAAGAGCCCAGTAAAACTTAGGCTCAAGTTTTTGTTTTAAATTTTACTCCCCAGTGAAAAGATGTCGAATGCAAAGTGTGAAGCGGGGCAAACCAAGTGCAACCATTCAGCGTTAATCCTTCTGCTACAGGCGCATCTCCTTTACTCTGAGGTCTTCTTCAACCCTCCCAGCCTGGCATTATAGGCGGGTAGGGTGCCACCAAGGCTCCTCTTATCCACCTCCCTGCCGTGGTATCCCGGGGGCGACTGCTCCCACCCTGCAATTCTGTGTCCTGAGCTATTCAGCCTTCCTCCCTCCTGGCGATTTGTGCCCATTGTGTTCTATTTCGCTTTTCTAGGTGTTCAGAGTCACAATCTGTAAACTGCACAGAGGTCCGACTGTTGAAAGGAGATAAAAAAAAAAGGATAAATAAGACACTGATTAAGTCACCTCAAATAACAGCAAGTCTAAAGCAGAAAATTGGCCTTTACATTGCTTTGGTCGGTTTAAAAAAAAGTGTGGCCTTCCCAAGCTGGTCAGTCACTGGAGAATGGAAGAATCTATTCTCAGAGAACTGGGCTCTGGAAAAGGGAACCAAATACACTTCTGATTACATATTCAACACGGACAGTTGCCAAGATTATTTTAAAAAAATACGTTGAAAAGTCCAGTTTCGGCATTAGCATTATTTTTTTGTCTTTCTGTATGTCTTCATTCCCAGTTTAGTAGAAAGTTAAAAGGGACAATGTGAGGGACTGTTAACAAGATGTAATCTGAACTGAAAAGTCACTTTAATCCCTCCGAAGGAAGCCATTAATCCTCATGTATTATATTTTCACGTACACTCTGCACACTCTTACAACCTCGAGGTGCTTAGTTGGATTAGCCAGTTTTTCTGGCCTTCCTAATGCTCTCCATAAATTACCCAAAATGTTCTCAACGTTTCGGTGGATTCGGCTTCCTCCTGGGACAGTGCTCAGCCGAGAAGCCTGTTCTCCTCCTCTGCCGAAACGAGGCTCGGCTCTCCGGCTTCTTAACACCACCGGGGAAGTGCACGTATTTCTTCTCTCTCTGTGGTGGGCAACAGCCACTCCTGGCCCTATCTTTGCTCCGTACCGTTTTCCCAGGCCTTAAATAAGTCTGCTAGAGTTGAATTATTGTCAAGACAACAGCAGAAACCTGCTGAAAGGCAGGTGCCGTCACTCTTTCCGTCCTCTAATCTCGTAATTTCTTCACGGCTTTCCGCACACCAGGGGTCACTGGGCAGCCTTCCACACCTGCGGGTGTTATTTTTGTAACTCTTCCCGGGCCCTTGAAACCAGACTTGAGTCTTTTCTTAGTTTCGTGCGGCTTAAAGCCAAACAAAGGAAACATCATTTATGAAAGCCTCTTTAGAGAGCGGCAGGATGAGAATGTGTACAAGGCATTTCTCTCCAAAGGAAAACAGTCGCTTAAAGTGTACACCGAGGTCTCCAACATGGGAAAGCTTATAAGTAAACACGGATTAGCTATAACCTTTAACCACCAGCTTCAACTGAACTTTTATTCCCATTCTTTGCGGTGAGGATTGATTTCTGCTCCGCCCAGGTAGGAAGAGAGAACTGAGTTTGGAATTTTTTCAAGGGGAGTGTCAAGAGAAAAGTAGGGAGCAGAGGGAAAAGAAAGTCTAAACTGTGTTCCTCCAGCCACACCGCATTCCTGACTGATTCTCCCACTTCACTTCCAGTGACATCTTCCTTTGCTCTCCAGATATTCTCAGGATGATTCGAGCTCTAACTCTGCAGTTCTCATAACACAGTTTCTTTATTTAGACCCACCGTTAGTCAGTTTTCTACCCCTGTGATGAAATACCTGAGAAAAATAACCTAAGGGAGAAAAGATTTATTTCGGCTTACAATCTCGGACGTTTCAGCCAATGGTCAGTGGAATCCATTTTTAAATTATTTTTATTTTGATTTTTATTTTTATTTTTTTTTTTTTTGGCTTGTGGCAAGACAGAGCCAGGAGGAAGGAAGGACGTGGTAGAGGAAAGGTACTTATGTTCTGACAGCCAGAAAGAGGAGAGAGAGAGAAAGAGACAGAGCGAGTGAGACAGGCAGGCAGGCAGGCAGACGGGCAGACGGAAGGGACGGACAAGCAGCAATATATAGTCCCCACTGTCAGACCCCCATGGCTCACTCACTTCAAGAATTTACCTCCCAAAAGTCCATCACCATTCCAAAATCCATCCACTAACGAGTTAATGCACAGACGACAGTTGGTTTGAGAATCTTCATCTAATTATCCAATTCCATGATATAGCCATCTTCTAAAAGCCCCACTGTTGAATTGTACTGCATTGGCAACCAAGCCTTCAACCCACGAGTCTTTGGGGCACATTTGGATTAAAACCATGACACTCACTCTTTGTAACACTCACCCTTTCAGAATTTATTAAGCTTTTCCTAGTCCCTAATTTCTCATTTGCCTTTCCTCACTTGAATTTCAACTCTGTTACTTCTTCTGTTTTGTTTGTATCTACCTCCCCAATGTGTTTTTAATGATTCCCAATAATTTTTATTCAAGATATCTTATTTCATCTTTTTTACTGCGTCTTTGTATCAATCTCCATTTCTGGTATCAATCAGATAGTAGCTTTTTTGTATAAAGATTAAGTTTTTTTTCTCCATGCTCATCACCATAGACTGATCACTGTGAAGGGGTCTCCAATGTAGCATTTATGTATGCTTTCTTTAGAATTTGGTTTGCATCATGATCATACTGACTATAAAGAATAGACATCGACTTTTAGTTATGTTTCAATTTTTTTCCCCTAAAAGAGGATGCCTGATAATGAATGCAAAATTACAGAATTCAAAATAAATGCAGCACATTCAATTCACAGCTGACTTATTTAAATCTCTATTACATGAAAAGTACCTACATTTTTGATGGTTTATGACTGTTGAATGTAACTCTAGGTGTTATGTGATAATAAATATAGGTATAGGAAAAAAACAACAGCTGCAACAAAACTAATCTCAGCAGCATCATGGCCCTTTAGCCACTCTATGGTCCTGTAAGATTCCTCCTTTTCCTTTCCTACAATTCCCCCCTTGACTCCTCCACACTGCTGCCATGGTAGGTAATAGAAAAGAGAGCACAGAAAGTAAAATTATTTTGGTTTTCATTACCTAAGCCTTTCTTTTCCATTTAGTAAAAATGGCCCCCTACCAGGGTTACAATCTGGGCTACAATCTCTTACGATAAACTTAAAGAAATTTCAGATGCACTCTTTGGTCCCCATATAATATTGCTCCCAGGAAATAAACTAGAGTGTTGCCGTATCAAATTTCAAACTGTTTCAGGTGTTAACTGGGCCTTGCACTGTTACCTGAAATCCATCATCAAGTTATTGGTGTTACTTCTAGGGCCATGTCCTTGTTGAGTTTCTGAAGAACTTGTAAGTGATTTGTTTTACTCCCCAATATCACCACAGTGACATTTACACATCTTGTGTCTCTGGTGACAGCAGGAAACATGGTGAATTATTTTTAAGGTATTAGAAGCCTTTTTGAAGACTCAAACCACTATGAGGAAGAAAATAGTATGAAGTGTGGATCCATACCAGTACATATTCCAGAAGGGGAAAATAGTAAGAAATTTATATGTACATTGTTACAAACACAAAAGTAGTTAAACATTTTGTAGAAAAAAACCCTAAAACTGTCAGGGTAAACACAATTTTAAACTTAAGAAAAAAATAATGCCCACCTCAAAAGCAGAGTGCACTGGAATGAATTCAATTATGAAAATAAAATATTCTTCATTCTGTGATATTCTCTCATCATGCCCTCAATCACCTGCAAAAGTGTAGCACCCTTCAACTTTTTTTTTCTTTTTTGCTGAAACTTTACAAGCAAGGGCAACACATACCTGTCACTTCCTACTGTCTTTTTCACCATTTTATTGATATGTACATATGTACCCACCAGGGTTACAGTCTGGGCTATGATACATAATCTTTACATTGGTCTTGCGGCAAAATTACAAATCCTTCTCTTCTCCCTTTTTGACCCTCTCATCCTCTCCCCCTCTACCCTCCTCACCAGTTCCCATTATTCTCCTCAATTAGTTCTATAAAATGATTATGATCTGGGTTTCTCACTTTAGAGAAATCTTTCACTATTTCACCTTCTGCTTCTCACTTACTTTACTGAGCATGATGGTCTCAAGTTGTATTCATTCACCTACAAAAGTCTCAAACCTGTCTGTCTTTATAGACGAGTAGTATCCCATTGCACACAAGCACCAAAAGTTATGTATCTATTGGTCTATTGTTGGGTATTTTGGTGTCTTCCACATTTTAGCTATTGTTAGTTGGGCTGCTATGAACATGGCTATACATGTATCTCTGTTATATGATGCTTTTAACTCTTTTGGGAAAATTCCCAGAAGAGGCATCAGTGGCTCAAAGGGGATATTTATTTCCCATCTTTTGAGAAACGTCCATACTGCTTTCCATAGTGGTTGTACCAGTTTACATTCCCACCTGCAGTGCAGCAGGGCTTCTTTTTCCCCACATCGTCACCAGCACTGATTGCTGCTTGAGTTCTTGGTACACGCCATTCTCTCTGGAGTTACATGGTATCTTAGTGATGTTTTGATTTGCATTTCTGTTATGGCTAAGGATACTGAGCATATTTTCATGTCTGTATTGGCCATTTGAGCTTATTCATCTGAGAACTGCTAATTCATATTGCTTGCCCATTTTTCAATATTTGATTTTGAGGGGTTTAGTTTTCTTCAATTCCCTGTGTAGTCTAAGTATGAGCATCCTATCTGAGATATAGGTAGTGAATTTTTTTCATTTTGTCAGTTCTTTTTACATTGTTGACAATTTTCTTTGCAGAAACTTTTTAATTTGACATAGTCTCTGTTAATTCTTGGGGCTATTTCTCTCGATTTGCTGCCTTGTTAAGAAAGTCATTGCCTACACCTGTATCTTTTAGATTTTTTCCTGAGTTGTCTATCAGAAGGTTCAGTGTTTCAGTTTTAATATCTAGGTCTTTGGTCCACTTTGATTTGATTTTGATGCATGGTGACAGGTGTGTTTCTAGATTTATTCTTCTGCATGTGGATGTCCAATTTTCCCAGCCCTATTTGTTGAGGAGACTGTCCTTTCTACAGCATATGCTTTTGACTCCTTTATCAAAGATTAGGTGACTGAGTATCTTTGAGTTTGTCACTGCATCCTCAGTTCTGTTCCAATGGTCTACTGTCGGATCTTGGCTCGAGAACCCGATTCTGGGTAGGGGCATATGGAGCCTTTTAAAGGGAAGCTCCAAGAAGACAGAGTGAAAGGCTTTGCCCGCTTTGTTCCCTACAGCCTGCTATGACCTCTTGCCTTGTTTACTTGCTCTCCAACTATAATTAACTTAGCAAGTGCTAGATGGCAGTGTTGAATCACCACGCTTGCTTTGAGGTAATTCTCAATGGAGCATGTCCTGGTTAACGTATAGAAATTTGTCAAAGACATCATGGCTGCAGTCATTGAGCTTCATGTAACACGCCTAGTTTCCTTGCCTCCACCTGAGCTTGTATGATTTCCTTCAAATTGTTTTTTGTTTAAAGTCTGTATGAATTTTCCTTGTCCCTAGCAAGTATAAAAAGGGCTGGGAAAGAAGGAAACTTTGTCTTTAGCTGGACTGAGACCCCCACCCACCCAATTCTTTATGGATCCATCTTCCCAGGTACCCCTCAGATTAGCGGGAATTTTTAAGTGGCACCAACATTGAGATCTGAAAGCACGGCAATTGAAAGGAGACAGGTGCCTTTGCATAAAGAGGGGAGCAGGATAAGAAAAAAAGACAGACAAAAGGTGGGGAAGCCACTGCCTTACGCAAACTTGGTGCATCATTACTTACAACAAAACGACGCACCAGTACCAAAGACACAACTCTTAGACTGTTGGAGTGTTGTATGTGAATTTAGTCATTGGTTACAGAGGAAGAAACATTTCATTTAAGAGTCTGAAAAAAAGTTAAAGAAAATGTGCCGAGTACATCGACAAAGAGAAGAAATTCCTATTCAATTTTGGACCACATGGGCATCGATTCATGTAGTTATCACTCTGATTCCGTGAGATGAGGAGAAGGATAAAAGAAATGGGGAGGAGGAAACGGCAGCTTCTTTACATAAATTTGAGCTTGACATAGAGACCAAGAAAAAGCAGCAAAATGGGATGTCTTTCCTATTTGGAAGAAAATCAAAGTGAAAACTGCCTCACCCAAACCTGAGCTGCCTCTAGTTCTTAATTGACCTCAGAGGCTGAATTTCAATGGCAGGCCTTTAAAGAGCAGCTGCAATTGTCTTCCACCACTCAGGCAGGTCCCCAGAAACCTATCAGCTTTCTTGTTCTCCCAAGGCCTGTTTCCCCTGCAAGAGTTTTAGCTCAAGAAAATAATCTTTAGAATGAATCTGTTTACACCATAATGGAACAAAAATAATAACCGCGTATTTGGAAAGGATGGCTAAGATTGTTTTATAACATTTATTTACATCCCAAAGATAGAAAAATATTTGCTAGATGTGAGGACACACACATGTGATCTCGGCACTAGTAAGGCTAAAACATAAAGAAGCTGCAGTGAGGTAAGGCCCGTCTAGACAAATGGGACCCTATCTCAAAAATAAGTTTTAAAAAAGTTTAATGCTTACGTGCTTAGATTTTTACAAATTATAAAAATAAGTTACATAAGTTACATAAAATATCTGGATTATAATTGGGTTAAAATACAAAGATTTTCTTTCTAAAAATAAATCTACATGTTCTTTATGTCTTTAAATTTACAATAATATATGAGAATTCAATTTGTGACAAGAGTCAAGTCATGGATCTGTTCTTAATTCCCAAGGTAAAATTAGCTACAAGAAGAAAATTTTAATTTGAATATTTTTTCAGATTTTCATTCTATTTTATTAGGTTTTAAATATCTAATAAAATAAAAGATATGAATACCTAATCAATAAAGGCTATAGAATTTGTTTACCCTAAGTATAAATGAAGTTTCATGTTTGTTATATGATTTGTGCGCACAAATTTTATAAATGGTACCAAATTAAAAACAAAAATAAAAATGCTCATTGACTTATTAATTAAAAATACAAAGGCTTAAGCCATTAAATATATTGTCTATGTTAAGTAAGATGTCTATCTTTTTTGTGCATGTCTTACATTAAAAGTTATTAAAGGTATTTTATAAAATTATAAACATCTTTAAGTTTATAACTTTAAATTGGTTAATAAAAAGTAAAGATGCTTTTAAAAATTACTAAATCAAAATAATAATAGTTTAAATATAAGATTAATATTCATAGATATTATGTGATAACCTGTGAGTTATCAATTCTTAAGTTCAAAGCCTTTATAAATTCTGCAGGTACAAAACTAAAATTATGATATGTGTTTTCAAAAAGTGGTAAGATATTGTCAATACAAAAATAGTACTTTTGTCTTCAAAATTAAAGATGGTTTGTTCTAGAGCCAACTAGGGTGACCAGGCCGAAAAATATACATTCAGGATTTCCCAGGTAAGACCTTCTGATGAATAACAGTTACATGCAGTGTTTATGGTTGTGGGATTAAAAAGAATCATAACATCAAAACACAATTCGAAAACACTGATGTAAGTTTCAGGTGAAAAAGTTTCCTTGAAACAAACAAACAAATAGCTCAGCTATAAGCCTCAGACATTATCTAAAACCCTCTTGATTCTTCAACTAGTAAAAAGCTTAGGATTTTACTTTTACATCATAAAAACTAATAAAAATGTTACATATCAAAAATTTATCACAGGATGTCAAATTGAATGTGAAGAAAAATGTAGATGCTGTCATGACAGAGGGCTGGGATAGTCCCTAACAGACTGGCTACGCACGATGGCCAGGTCTGCCCACAAAATCCATTCAGTTAACCAATAGTCTCATTGTGAATAAAACTATTTTCAGAAAACTTCAGTTGTCAATATAGATGTTCACATTTACTCTTCTAAGGTAATTCAATACTCAAATGGTAAGTATAATTAGATTGTTTTTGCCTTCCATTACCAGGCTTTATCAAGGGATATAACTTTTAAGCAAAATTCATTCATTTAAATGTTGGCTTGTTATAAAATCCTTTCTATAATTTGCTGAACATTTAAAATAAAGATAACATTCCAGGAGTAGTTTTACATTTGAATAAAATATATATTTGTATTACTGGGTTTAAAATATTAAAATTATAGCTATTAATAAATCAATATTTTAATAAATTTTATATTAAGGTTTTATTTGATTATACAAATCATTACTGTATGATTCTATATATAATATGCCTTATTTAAGATATATAACATATAAATGCCTTGATTTAATACAGTTAATTATAATTATTTTAATACACCATAAAATTGTTATCTTATAGCATTTTAATCAACAAGGGCTGAAAGAGAGAATTGTCTTTATTGAAAAAATGGACATTAATTTGTGTTTGCTGTATTAAAAGACATAATTCAGTTAATCAATTTTACAATATCTTCAAAAATTCTATACATGCAATATTAAACACTATAAAAATTGTATATCATCCTCAATTTCAAGCAATAATTAAAGACTCATCATAAATTTGAGCTCCAACTATAAAAAAGGAAGATGAGGAATATGACATCTCTACACCTCAGAAGAAATTAAATTTAACTTATGATAACTTTAATTTTTTCTCTAAATTTTTTATGCAATTAAATTCAATTGCAACAACTTTAGATTCTTTCACTTGGGAACATATCCAAAAGAGGTCAAAACAACACATAAACAAGATATATGTATACCCATGTTCATAGCAGCACAACTAACAATAGCTAAAAAATGGAAATCACCAAAATACCCATCAACAGACCAATGGATACACAAACTGTGGAATTTGTACACAATGGAATACTATGCATCTATGAGGTCCAACAGCGTGGAGGCTTTTACGGGCAAATGGTAGAAACTTGAGAACATCGTGCTTAGTGAAGTAAGTCAGAAGCAGAAGGTGAAACATCGAATGGTCTCTCTGATATGAGAAACCCAGATCACAACTCTTATGGAACTTAAAACAAAAAACAAAGTGAACCAGGGATAGGGTGGGGAGGGAGGGGCGGGTAGTGGGAGGGACAAAAGGAGAGTGAGAAAGTCCTTGACACCTTGACAAGATGCATACGTATGTGCACAAAATGCTAAACTTCATTGTAAACCTTAAATATTGCACTTATACATATCAACAAAATGGGGGGGAAAATTCCTTCACTTATAATGATAATGAAATAACTCCCATGGAAATTCTAGCTGAAACACCTTTTTCTTTAAAATTTTTTAATGTACCTATGAGAAAACTTATGACTAGGGCTGAAAAACATTTTGGGCCACAATTGGCTGTACCAGATGAACACAACCAGTATGGATAAAGTCCCTAGACTCCTGGCACGCAGAATATTTAATCAAAAAAGAGCGAGATTATGCTTCTATCGTTACAGATGGATCTCCCAGCAAAGTATGGGTTCTTCTTTGTTACATGCAGCCTTCTTTGTTACATCCACCCCACTGCAAACACTGACGGTGCGAGAGATATAACAAAACAGATGGCACCCTTGAAGATAAATCCGGAGCTGGGCTGGGGGAAGAATACCACCCTTGTCGGCATAAAATATTGGACAATTCTCTCCATTGTCTTTTCCCTTCATGGATCAATGGGCAGATTATACTAATGACACCGGCCAAGGATTAGAATCTTTACATCCCACCGTCACTGTCAGGAATTCCAATCTGGACATTGGACTATGTGTCAAGGAGAAAAAGGAATACTTTTGACTCTGGGAAATTATACTATTGTGGACTGGGGACTGCATAGGTATTTTGTAAACAACTGTACCTCTGATAATATTACTGATGATTTACATTGGTGTAATTTTAATGCTCCAATTAGATGGAATGTTTCTCATAATGTAATTTGTCATGTTGAGTCTAATGGCTTGCTTGGCACAATGGAGGCCTTGCCCCCCATCATCCTCAAATCATCTTAAAATCATTAAATGGCTGTCAAAATGGCTTATGCTATGGTAGATGAGCAGGACCAGAACAGTGCCATTTATAGGAATTGGCTGATGCCTGCAAAGAGGTTAATGCCTGGATTGAAAATTTTAACCATATCCCTGCTATCTAATTTTACTTTCTACAGAAGTGCTATGAAATATATCTAGGCTTATACAAAATTGCCCAATGTCATGTCTATTGGAACCATGACCATTAAGCAGACTTAGAAGAGCATTGAATGTTTTGACTATAAATTGTTGACTTGTATCAATCATTTCACTGAGTTTGATGTGAACCAATATACTCTTCACTTGTTAAGACAACGTTCAAGGGTGTGGCTCCCTGTTAATCTTACCGGCCCTGGGAAGAGGGCCAATGACAGGCATCCTCAGCCAGGTTTTAAATCATTTGTTAAAATGATCTAAGTGGTTCATAGAGTGGTTTATTTTAGGGTTAATTGGGTGAATTGCCATCGCGGCCAATCCTGCAGTGTCTGGTGTAGCTTTACAACCATCCATCTAGGAAGTCAGCCATTTCTTCCCAATTCTATAATTTGTTGGAATATAAGTGTTCAAAATGTTTCTTATAGTATCCTGAATTTGTGCAGTGTCCTTTCTAATTTCATCCTTTTCATGTATAACTGCATTAATTTGTGTTTTTTTTTCTCTCCTTCTTTGTTGAGTTTAGCTAGAGGTTTTTCAATCTTATTTATTCTTTCAAAGAACCAGCTCTTTAATTCATTATTTTTTAAAATTTCAATTTCATTAATTTCAGACCTGATCTTTATAATTTCTTTTCTTCTATTGCTTTTTGGTATAGATTGTTCTTGTTTCTCTGGGACCTTGAGGTCATCAAGAGTGTGTTTATTTGTGATTATTCTTTCTTTTGATGTGTTCACTATGGCTATGAATTTCTAAGTACTGCTTTCATTGTGTCCCATAGATTCTGATATGATGTACTTCCTCCATCATTTAACTCTAAGAAGTTTTTGATTTCTTTTGTGCTCGATTGTTTGGCCAATAGTAAATTATTTAGTCTCCAAGTATTTGTGTATTTTCTGCTGCTTCTTTTGCTGTTACTTTCCAGTTTTATTCCACAATGATCTGAAAATGCACAAGTAATTATTTTCATTCCTTTGTACTTATTTAATCATGACTTATGGCTTACAATGTGGTAGATTTTAGAAAACGTTCCATGTGCTGCTGAGAAGAAACTGTATTCTGCTGGTGTTAGATGCAACACTCTGTAGACATCCATTAAGTCCAAATTTTCTATAGTGTCAATTAACTGTAGTATTTCTTTGTGGATTTTCTGTCTAGCTGATCTATCTGTGATAGTGGAGTATTAAAGTCCCCCAGTGTAATTGTATTGGGACATATATGTTCTTTCATATCTACTAATTTTTGCTTTATGTAATTGGGTATTTCAGAGTTGGGAGCATGCACATCAATGATTGTGCATCCTTCCTGTTCTATTGTTCCCTTAACCAATAGAGAGTGACCATCTTTGTCTCTTTTAATATGTTTTGTTTTAAAGTCTGATGTGTCTGAGAATAGTATAGCTACCCCTACTTATTTCCTGGGTCCCGTTGCATAAAATATTGAATTCTATTCTTTTATTTTCAGTCTACGTGTTTCTTTATGGGTAAATTGTGTCTCTTGGCTAGTGTCTCTTTGTCTAGTGGTTGCAAATTTCTTTATCATGAAAAGTTTTTAATTTCTTTTTCTATTTTAAAATATAACTTTGCTGGATATAGCAATCTGGGTTGGCATTTATGTTCTCTCAGTGCTTGGATGATAAGCTCCATGATCTCCAGGCCTTTAGGGTTTAAACTGAAAATTCTGCAGTTATCCTGATGGGTTTGTCTCTGTAAGCCACGCATTGCTTTTCTCATATAGCTTTTTAAATTCTCTTTTTATGTTGGGTCTCTAGTATTTTAATTATGATGTGTCATGAGGATGTTCTTTTCTGGTCAAAAGTTTTTGGAGTTCTATATGCCTGCAGTAGTTCAGTGTTTATTTCTTTCCTTAGATTTTGGAAATTTTCTTCCATAATTTCACTGACCACTTCCTTTAAGCCTTTCATTCTGTCCTCAGTTTGCTCCTGAGCTCCTATAATTCTGAAGTTGTTTCTCTTTGAATCACTCATCAGCTGTTGTAGCCAGTCTCTTTCCTGTATTTTTAAATGGCCTTCTTTGACCATATGATCCAATTTATCAACTTTATCTTTAACATTTGATAATTTTTCTTCACAGTGTTCAAGATGATTACTTTTTTTCCTGTGAGTTTTTCATTTGTTGGAGTTCAGTTGTCATTGTTTCTATATCTCTGTCAAATTCTTCCCTGATTTCTTTTTCTCCCATTTTATTAATATGTATAAGCACAAAATTTAAGGTTTACAATTAAGTTGAGCATTTTGTGCACATATGTATCTTGTCAAGATGACAAGGACTTTCCCACTCTCCTTTTGTCCTTCCCCCTACTCACCCCTCCCTCCCTCTCCACCCTACCTGCCTGGTTCACTTTGGTTGTTTTAAGTTCCATGAGATAGTTGTGATCTGGGTTTCTCATATCAGAAAGACCATTCGATGTTTCATTTGCTGCTTTTGACTTATTTCATTAAGCATGATGGTCTAAAGTTTCTTCCATTTGTCTGCAAAAGCTTCCAACAGACCAATGGATACACAAACTGTGGTATTTATTGACAATGGAATACTATGCATCTATAAAGTCCAACAGTGTGGAGGCTTTTCCCTGATTTCTTGAACTACCTTCATTATCTGTCTATTTGTTTCATTAAATTCCTCAAACTTCTTGTCAATATTTTTTTTACAGTTTGTATGTTTGTTTTGGGCTCTCTATACATCTATTTTATGTGCTGTGTGAGCTTCTTGACCTGGAAATTATCATCTTTATTGAATTTGCTATTTTGTAGATCTGTTATTCCAAGATCCCTTGTTTCAGTTTCTGGGGTGTTAGGCCTTTTTGTCAGTGACTTAGTACCTCATTTCCTCAGGGTTCTGTTGCAGTGAGTTGAAGATCAGTTATTGTTGATGGACTCTTCTATTTCAGAGATACATTTGTCAGATTTGCCTTAAATGTTATTTGGAGTTCATTCCAGTTGTATAATTTATAACTGTTTTCAATTTATTTAGCCATCAATTTCAAAGGTATTCTCAATGTACAACCTTTTGTTGAGACCTTATTCTCTCCACTCTGATGCAGAAGAAACAGAATGCAGAACTATTTGTTGCCCATGGCTAAAATATTTGTTAGAATGTCTTATGTATGGAAGATTTCAGCAATATTAACATGCAAATTTTAATAAAAGCTTACATTTACTAACAATTCCCTGGCAGATCCTAGTAGCTAAATTAACACCATAACCACTCCACCCACAAGATTAATAGGTGCAATATACCCTTCTATATATCTAATTCAATCTATTACTGACTTATTAAAGTGTACTATTGGTATCAATAATATAATCCAAGCAATAAGAGAGCTTTAGATACACAATAGAAGCAGAGGAGTATTCCTATGATACTGAGCGATATGTCAGCGCTCCTTTCCCAGTCAGAGAGCAACGGATAATGAAGAGCCCTTGAGGCAAGATTCAGGTGAGTCGGGGAGAACTGTGAGTGAAGAAAAGATCTATAGGAATATTTATGTTACTATGCTTAGGTAGTTAATCAAAAAATTCAGATAAAGAGACTGAAGGAGATGGAAAAAAAGAGGAGGAAGGGGGACATGCACATTAGGAGAAAAAGAAGAAAAAACTTAACAAAGAAAGAGTACACAAAAAAGTAGAGAATAAAAAATTATGAAAACTTGGTCAATTTCAGGAAAAGTAAGAACCTAAATCGAAGAAAGATAAAGAAAGAAACGCAAGAACAGAACAGAAACAACTATAACAAAGTCACCAAAAGCAGACAGAACACAAATCAAAACACAGAATGTCAAAATAAAAGGAAAATTCGTTACTCCCCTCCCCATATTGTTTGGATGTAAACAATCTACGATGCAGGATCTCAGTCCAGCGAATTCTACTCACAGGGTTCCGCTTCGTCCTTACGTTGTTTCCAGCTGGTTCTGGCAGCCTTTAGATGGATGGGTGGTCCTAGTAGGATTTCAGGCTGAGATCCAGCACAGCCCCCCATAGACCTGGGTCTGGTGCGACCTCGGGGTGGGTCTGGCTCAGTGCTGAACAGAGTTAGGCCTGGGATGGTTTCCAGGTGGATCCATGGATGTGGTGAGACTGCCAGGGCCTGGGAATAGCTTGACTCAGGATGGACCTAGGTCTGGGATGGCTTCCAGGCAGGTCAGTGGTGGTGCACAAGGGTATGGGGCCTGTGTAGAGCTCCAAACATGTCTGGCACATCAGGAGACCAAATTAGGCCAGGATAGCTTCTGGGCAGGTCTGAGCCTAGGAAAGGTTCCAGGCAAGTCCAGAGAAGCTCAAAATGGACCTAGGCCTGGGATGGCTTCCAGAAGGGTCAGCAGTGATACACCTTCCTATTTTCTTGCTAGACAAGCTCTGTGCTGTCATGCTTTTTATAGATTACATACATCACAGCCTTTTAAATATTTGTCCCTTATTCTAGTCATAAACATTTCAATGAGTAAATGGAATATAGTATATGTTTAATAGTTATCTAATAAGTTCCTTAATTGCTTAAATCAAAGAATAAAGCCTCACATGAAGCAAAAACCAATTGATAAATTCATGCAAGTTAAATAGTTACAGAAACAAAATTAATATTCGTAAGTGCTCTCCACAAATGATGCAAAACTGCACCACACAGTTTACTTAAGACAAAACTTACTAACCATAACAAACCCCCAGCTAGATAATTTGCAGGGACCAGCTTGAGATGAAAATGTAGGACTCTTCTTTTAAAAGCAGAAAACAAGAAAAACAGTAAAGGTACTAAAATATAAAACTTCATTTTTTCTTTGTTCAGTAACTTCTCTTTACTGTAAAGGTGTTTTGCTATCTAAAGTCATTCGAAGTTAACAAGTACTTAAATGTTTATTAGCATGAATTTCATTATTACACCTTAATTTTTTACCTTTAATTTTCACAAAACTAAAAAATTTTGTTAGCATGAATTTGATCATTTATGTTTATATCATTCAATATATTTGACATAGGAATATAAGAGCATTTAACTGGCTAAGAATCCTCCAGAACACACCGTTTCAATTTTGTAACTCATATGTACTCCATTTTTATCAGAACAATAGGAACAATGAACAAAACTAACCTGACTGTTCTCACTTCCCTTTGATATCACAGATTCCACAAACACACTCTGATCTGCAGCTTAGGGACAGATAAGGAGCAACTCCAAGTTAAAACAAAAGAAACTTGAATTGCCCTGTCTGTCCTTTTCCATTCTCTGTCATCCTTTCTGGCATAAGTGGTTGGAATACAAGGAAGAAATACACATGAAAAGAAAATTATAGGATGCCCTATAGTCAGTTATATTACTCAAAATGCTTATTCCAGAATGCTGTCATCCTTATTTGCGCATACAGAGCAAGTTCCAGTCTGGGTGGCAAGCGTGGCCCCTTGGGACTGTCCAGGGACCTAATTACTCAGTCTTGCATGTGCTCCTGCCTCACGCTCACCATAAGTCCCCCTGAACTCCCAGGCTATGAGGGTGCTCCAGGACTCTGTAGGAATGGGCTATGGTATTGGTGGCACTGGAACGTGACAGCCAGGAGAGACAGATAACCACACTGTTGTCCCCACTGCTCAGGTACAGGTTCCACTGTGTTTTACCAGTGGGCCTTACTTGTAAGATAAAATTTGTAATAATCTCAAAACAGTGACAAGGGCATTAAATAAAGCACAGACTATTCTGAGCCGCACATCCATGGGCCTGGTTCTCCTTGGTAAATCACGTGTGGCACAATATGAGTGCCTGGCTCCAAGACAAAGTCCTCTGGCAGGACTGTGCGAATTTGCCTTAAGATGCTGTTAACCTACACCTTCATACGCACTTGCTGGTGAAAATCTTACTCTTCACTCATACTGGTTTTGTGGGGTTTTTAGGGCTCTCACAAGCAGGGGCTGAGAAATGCTGGAGGTGGGCAGAGTGTGTTCCCAGCTCCAAACTTCTCCCACCTTTGACAACCTGCTGGCTGAGCAGAACCTTCCACAGCAGAGAGCAGCAATAAGGCCTGCTCGCCACGTGAAGCTCACGTGGGGTTTCTGCCTCCCTAAGCCCTGTGGGATTATCCTCATGAGGAGAAGCCTGCATCCCCCAGTTGTTAAGTACAGTCATGGAAGAAATCTGGAGGTGGAAGCCTTGTCAATCACGGACAATGAGGCTTGCTCGCTGATAGCAGAACTGCCGCCACTGCCTCAGGAAGATTACTGTTAGCATTTTGGAAAAGGCAGCAGAGTGACCTTTCCTTCTGAGAGCCAAAGACCCAACGTGTCTGACAGCTTTGCTGATGGATTTTTTTTTTTATTCTTTCCTTCCACACCTGCGATTCAAGAGGCGTTAAAGCACTTTAAGCCAAAGTTGTGCTCATTTCCACGGAGATTTTCATATTACATCCTACCACGTAGCAATTAATTAGATTATGACTGATTATTATTTACTTTCCATGTCACTTCACTCTACAAACAGAAGCTTCCACCGTCCTGCAGAAGAGTCCTTCTGCTCATTAATACGCCCTTCTGCACTTTGGGTGAATGTTAGATTTCAACGAAACACAATGAACCATTTGTGATCCCAGCATCAATAGCAGTGACAAGAAAGGAAAAAATACCTGAAGGAAGAGATTTTGCTCCTGCCACGATGACTCTAAAATAAGAGCAGCTTTTGTCAGGCTTATTGAAGTATAATTTGTATACAACAAAATTCACCAATTTAAAATAGAGAACACAGCGAGTTTTGACAAACGTACACCGCCGTCACCAGCGGGACACAAAACTTGCCTTTCCGTCTTCCCAGCCTATCCCCTCCTTTGTAATCAGTTTCCTCCCTTCCCACCTGGGCCTCAGCAACGACTCACATAATTTCTATCATTACAGTTTTGCCCTTTCAAAAAGTTCCTCTTGGGAGCTGGGGATGCAGCTCAACAGTTAAAGTGTTTCCTTAGTCAGATCAAGGGCCTGGGTTCAATTTCCCAGCACCATATAAGCTGGGCATGGTGGCACACACCTGTAATTCTAGCATATGGGAGGCTGAGACAAGAGGGAAATCATGAATTCCAAGTTATTCTGGACTGCCTAGGAGTCTAGGACCAGGCTAGAATAGATAATGAGACCCTGTCACAGAGAGAGAGAGAAAGAGAGAGAGAGAGAGTGTGTGTGCTTTATTGTGGCCTTGGTTACTTGGCAAAATGCTTTGGAGTTTCATCCATATTTTTGCATATGGATTAATTTATTTTTCATTAATAGACAGTTTCTACTGTATGGTTATACCATCATATGTCTTATCCATGTGGCTGCTAATGGAAATTTAGTTCGCTCCGAATTTAGAACTATTTCTAACAAAACTGCCATGAACTTTTGGGGGATAGTTGGAGTTTTTGTTTTATTTTGTTTTGGTTTTTGGTGGGATGGGTGTACATTTCTAGTTCTTTTGGTTAAAAACGTGAGAGTGGTATTTCTTGGTATACATTTAAGTTTCTAAGAAACTGTCAAATCTGTTTTTCCAAAAGCACCTAAATGACTTGCCACGTCCCAGTCTACAGTTGACATGGCCCATTTCCCAGGTGACACTCAGTCCAGGAGGCCTGCGGTGGCATCTCCTTGTGGCTTTAGCTGCATTCTTCTTTCTGGCTGGTGGCATAGCATATCCTCTTGTATGCATACTGGCCATGATGAAGTAACAGGACAAATGTTTGGCCCGTGTGTCTTCAGTGGACAGACCTACCACTGTGCAGGTGTAGGAGTTGTTTATTTATTCAGTATCTAAGTCTTTAATCAGACATATTTTACAAATGCTTTTCCATAGTGCAGTAACATTTAGTTTCTATGAGTCTTCCAAGGAGCCAGCTTATTGTTTCAATGAACATTAATTTATTTCTTTTCATTTCATAGCTCATTTTTGTATTCACCTTATGAAACATTTCCCTAATACAATTTCATAAATATGCCTTCTTCTTTGTTTTAGAAATTTTATACATCTTACCTACATTTAGGTTCTTAATCAACCTTGAGTTATTTTGTATATATAAAAGTTCCTTGACTCTCAATGGGATTATATCCAAATAAACTCATTGTAAGTTGAAAACAGCATAAGCCAGAAATGCATTTGATATTTATAAGCCTCTGACCATCACAGTTAGCAACACAGTATGCTGTAGACAGTAAGTTGTCTGCACTCACAGCTCTCCATCATAAAAGAGTATTCTCTAATATTATACAAGGCTACTCTGAGAAAACAGCAAAATTCGAAATTCAAAGTAAAATATCTACTGAATATGTATCACTTTTCTGCTATCCTAAAATTGAAACATAAAAGGCCATGGAAGTCGAATATTAGAATTCTGGGAGTATCTGCCACAGTGAATTGTGGTGCCTGCTTCCTCTGCTTTATTTTATTCTTTGTCATTTTACTTGTACTTAGACATTCAATTGCTTGAATCTTATTTGTTAAAAAGGAGTACCATTTCTCTCACTGAGTTGCTTTTGCAGCTTTCGAAAGCCTACTGACTCTGCAAGTGTGGGTCTGTCTGTATAGACCCCACTCTGTTCTGGAGACAATTAGCCATGTTTAGTGTTGCAGCCTTATACTAAGTCTTGAAACTAAGCAGTGCAAATCCTCCAATTTTGTTTTCCCTTTTCAAAAATTGAAATTTCTTTTTTTTCTTTTCTATAAAAATTAAGAATTAGTAGAAGATCAATTTCTACTAAAACTAGTCTGCTTGAATTCTGATTAATTAGGATTAATTTGACTCAGATTAACTTGGAAAGAATTTACATCTTGACAATAGTGCATCTTCTAATTCAGGAAGATAGACTATTTTACATTATTAAAAGCTCCCTTAAATTTTCTCACCAAGTTTTGAAGATCCCACCTTACAAATCTTGCTCATATTTTGCAAACTTTATCCCTGAGAAATTCAACATTTTGGTGCTTTTTCAAGTGATACGGTTATATTTTAATTTTTAATTATTTGTTGTTAGAAATATAATTAATCTTTATATTGAACTTACACTTTTACACTGCTTATCTCATTAGTTTAGTTTTTGCTTTTTGTTTTAGTTTGTTAAGAATCTTTATTCTACATAGATCATGGGTTTTTGTTTGCTTGCTTGCTTGAGACACAGGACCGGTTCTGAACTCACTTTGTAACCCAGGTTGGTCTCAAACATAAGGCAATCTTCCTGCTTCAGCATTTCAAGTTCTGGGATTACAGGTGTAAGCCACCACACCCATTTTATGTGGTGTTAGTAAATAGAACCCAAGAATTTGCACTTGCTAGGCAAATACTTTAACCACTCAGCTATGCCTCCAGCCCATAGATCATGCTTTATAAAAAAGAGAACTGCATTTTTCTCATCAATTTGCATTCCTATTTTTAATTTATTCTGTTTCATTGCATTGTGAAGGACTTACAGTACAATAATTAGCAAAAATAAAAATATAGATCCATGACGTGTTCCCAATTGAGGAGGACAGAATCAATCTCTCCCATTTAAGATACTGTTAGAAGTTAATTTTGATAGTATCTGTATTAGATTGACAGCACTCCTTTCCTGTTCCCAGTTGGATCAATTTTAATGCTTTTCTTTAAATATTTAGATGATAATATTTTTATTTGTTAATCTGCTTGTTTTCTAAGTGATAAAACAACCTTGTAACTCTGAAATTACTCCCACTTGGTAATGATGTTTTGTGTTTTTCTTTACATTGTTATATTCCACTTGTGAATATTTTATTAAAAGTTTTTATAACGATATTCAAGAATGATGTTGGTGATTGTATTTGTAATATTTTGTCTGCTTTTTAAGGTCACAGTGATGATAGCCTCAAAAACGAGTTGAAAGCATTCCTACTTCATTTTCATGAAGTTTGTTCAGAAGTGTTATTATATCATTCAACAATTGTTGTTAGGGGCTGGAGGAATGGCTCAGCAGTTAAAGCGCAAGCGCTAAGTACCCAAGTTTGATTCCCCAGCACCACATAAACCTTCCGTGGTGGCACACACCTGTAATCCCAGCTGAGGCAAAGGATTGCCATGAGTCCAAAGACAGCCTGGACTCCATAATGAGTTCAGGACCAGATTGGGCTGTAGAGAAAGATCCTGTCTCAAAAAAAAAAAAAAAAAAAAAAAAAAAAAAGGCTAGAAGTCAGCTTATGAAAGCTATTTGGATGAAATATTTTCTTTCTAGGAAGATAGTTGATTACAGGTTTAGATTTTTAAATAAAAGAAGAATTACCTGCTTCTTCAATGAGCTTAGGCAATTCATATTTTTTGGAAAGTTTGTTCATATCATTGAAGTTGTTATATTTACTGACATAAAGATGTTCAAAATACTTCCCATCATTTTTATCACTGTGCCGCCTAGGGTGACTCCTTTCTGGCACTCCTAATATTGAAATTTTTCTTTCTTTTGCCTTTTTCTTAGTTTGCATAACTGAAAGTTTATCGTTGTTATTTTCAAAATCAACTGTTAGTTCCATGAATGACTCCTCCTTGTTTCAGTTTTTCCATTGGCTGCCTTTATTGCCTTTGTTTGCTCTAATTACTTTGGGTTTAATTTTTTGTTCATTTTTATTTGCATTATGTAAATATCTATATTCCATATCTGGGAAGGCTTTTAAGATTAATCACAGCTTTAGCATTGTATGTTTCCTTTTTAATAATTTCAAATATGTTTTAGTTTCTCTGACAAATATATCTTTGATTATAGAATATTGAAGTAAGGCAAATCCCAAATATTTGAAATTTTCTGGATATTTATAATTTATTGTTAAGAATTTCTATTTTTATGAAGAATGGTTTAAATATTTTTGAGGCTTGTTTTATGTCTTAAAATATTTTACATTTTTATAAAGGCTTAACTTGAAGATAAGGCTTCTGATGTTTTGAGTAGTATTAAACACTTGTTAGAACAAATTAACAGGCTGGAGAAATAGTTTAGTGGGTAAAGTGCTTCCCTAGCAAGCACAAGGCCCTGGTTTGATTCCCTAGTACCATATAAGTGAAATGTGGTGGTGCACACCTGTAATTCCATCGCTCGGGAGGCTGAAACAGTAGGATTGCAATGAGTTCAAGGCCATCCTGTGCTACACAGTCAGTTGAGGACTGGCCTGAACTACAGAGCAAGACCCTGCCTAAAAAGAAAAAAAATTGCAAATCATGTTGCTCAAATTTTCTTTGCCTTCAGAGATTTTCTTTGCATTTGTTAATTACTGAAAGAGAAATGTTGAAATATTCAACAATAATTATATATATTCTGTACTTCCACCTGCAGTTTCCTCAGGTCTTGTTCCGTGTGTTTTAAAAGCATTATTAGGTAAAATAGACAATGTCTCTTTTATTTCTGCTAATATTTGTTGCGCTAAAGTCTGATACAAACTATAAGCAGTACAACTTTCTTTTTTAGCATTTATATAGTATAACTTTTATCAGTTTAAAAAATTGACCCCTTCTTTGGTTTATGTTTGTAATGGGGTGTATTTTAGTCCACACAAAGAAGAATTTCACTTTCCTAAGGCCACCTGCCTTTTTTTGTTGTGCTTACGCCATCACTGTGTCACATCAATATTAGCATTTTCATCTATTACCTTTCCATTATTTTTTTCTCCAATCTTGTTTTTATTTCTTCATCTCCTTTTATTTTCTGTCTTCTTTAAAATCTACTACATGAGTTTTGACTGTCAATTTTTAACTCCATCATTTCCTTATCGATTTACTTCCTATTTTTGTATTTTTCTTTGTTATTTAGAATTTATAAAATAGCTATTTTTAAATAGGATGCCACCTCAGTTTCTGGTACTATATTTATGATGCCTTGCTTCTGTTCTTTGTGATATAGGTCATTCTTTCATCCTACCTGTGGGACATTCCACACACCATTAGCATATCTACTTAGAGCATGGAATGACATTTTAGTGTGCTTTAAAACAATTCAAGTAAATTTTTGTACTTACACTCATCTCTTCTAGTTCAAGTGCCCTTCACTCTTTTATGTGACTCCAAAGTTCCACGCAGTGTGATTTCCTTTCTGTCTGAAAAATGTCCTTCACTGTGCATCTCTGTGCAGTTCCACCATGCCGTGTCCTCTCAGCTGTGAGAGTCTGGAAAGGGGCTTTTGCAGGCCTGTGGAGTGAGACCCTGCCTCAAAAGAGAAAAAAGGTACTTGCTCCATTCCTGAAATCTACATTTGCTGAGTCTGGGTCTACATTTTCTTTTCTTACAGTACTTTTCCCATGGTCTCCCACTTGCATGGCTACTTAAAGGAAATGCTTTGTGCACGCTATCAAAGATTTGCTTACATACATCCTTTTTCTTCTCATGCTTTAAAAAATTTTCTCTTTATTACCGGTTTACAGAATTTTGAGTATGACCTATCTTGGCAGAGCATACTTGATATGTACTGCCTTAGTAAGAATATTGGATCTGTGACTTTATTTTTGAAATAATTTTGCAAAAATGTTGGCCTTTTTCTTTTTGAAAATTTGTTCTGTCGTCTACTCTTTATTTTTTCTGTTAATCCAACTAATTATATTTTAAGAATATTTATATTGCCCTAAATATACTAACACTCTCTTTTCCATTTAAAATCTTCCTTTCACTGCTGTACATATTTTTTTTCTTTTTGAAGTTAATATTCCTTTTATGCATTTTTAAACTATTAATCCCACTTAGCACAGGATTTTTGTTTGTTTAGGATTTTGGAATTTTTTTGTTTGTTTCTAAAAGTTCCAGTTGAGTATTTTATGTATCTCCAATTTCTCTTCTCATAATTATAACTTTTTATCTATTTTTTCTGGTGTTTTGTTTTGTTTTGTTTTGTTGAGACAGGGACTCACTCTGTAATCTAGGCAGGTCCTATACACACTACATAGCCCTGGCTGACGTACAACTCATAGAAATCCTCCTGCTTCAGCCTCCTGAGTTCAGGAATTACAGGTATGCACCACCATATCCAACTATTTTATGGTGTTAGGGGTTCAAATACAGGGTCTCCAGCTTCCTAGACAATCATTCTGAAGACTGAGCTATGCCCCCGGCCCTCTCTATGCTTTTAATTTAGATTATGTTTATGATAAACTTTTTAAGTTCCTATCTAATAATTCTTTCATCTCTGTAAATTCCAATGTATTTTTTCTTCTGTCTATACATACCATATTTTTTGCTTCTCTATTACTTTCATTTAATTACTATTGATCTTTATTATGAAATTCATTTATGCTCCTTGAAATTAGTTTGATCGTTCTTAGGTTTCATTTTCATCTTTTTAATCTAGGACAAATTTTACTCTACTTTAGGGAAATATTCTCCAAAGGAGTCCATATGCTGAACTGTGAAATCTAAGGCTTTGTTACTTCTGAAATGAAATCAATTCCTACCCTTATGCCAGCTATGGTTTTGCTACCAAGTTCTATCCAGCCCCCCCCCCCCCCAATATTTGAGTAATTTTCTCTCACTTAGGACTAGATCAATACTTAGGCAAAATCACAGGTGGCTCCAGGATTCTACATACTTCTTTTCTGGTCCAAAAGTTCAAGCTAGCTTGTCCTTTATGAATAGACAGCTCTGACTTTTGAATTCACCAGAGCTACTGGGTCCTGTGGTGGTTCTATTTTCCATATCCGTGGTCTGAAAACTTGTGTCTAGCACTGAAGTCAGCCAATTCTGTGCTTACCTAATTTGATTTCTCTCTACTATCTGATATGTGCTGCTTATTTTCTAAAACACAGAAATTGCTGTCTCATGTATTTGTGTTTTCTAGTTGCTTCCAGTGGAATGGTAGAAACAGTCTCTGTTTCTCTTTCATGTCAGAAGCAAAAGGCCAAATATGTATTTTTTTAATTCAAGAAAAAATTTGACACCAACTGTTGATCACAGCTAATCAGAACACTCTCTCTGTACCCAAATATATTTAACAGAATCTCATGGCTTCACATATACTTCATAAGACTATGTGTTTAATTTGTACAAAAATATAGGATTGACATATCTCAGATCAAAGTTGTCTAAGAGACATCGAAAAAGAAAAGATTGAAATTTCTTCGAATTGCTCTTTTCTCTAGAATTACAAATGCCAAACTAAGTTATGAGCTGAAGCATTTTACTCAAAACCCACATGTTTTCTATCGAAGGTGTGACTTCTAAACTTATTTGCTACTCCTTTAAAAAGAATTAAGCTCAAAGATGGTAGTCAAGTAACAAAGAAATGATGAGTGGTCTTAAAGAGGACATTACCAAACAAATAGTGGCCCTAATGGATATAAACTTTACTGAACATATAGAAGCCACAAATAAAAAGTTGGCTGAAGTAAATATGAAAATGCAAAACATGAAGGAACATTTTAATAGAGAAATGGAAATTTTGAAAAGAAATCTAGCTAAAAGTCAGGATATGAAAAATACATTTGAATGCAAAGGCTGTTGACTCAAACATTGGGAAGATATAATTTCAGAACCTGCCTGTTATCCCAGAACTTGGGACACTGAGCCACGAGGACTGCTGTAAATCCAAGGCCAGCCTGGGCTCCATAGTGAGTTTAGGACCAGCCTGGGCTACAGAGTGAGACTTTCTTTTTAAAAAGAAAGAAAAAGAAAGAAAGAAAGAAAGAAAGAAAGAAAGAAAGAGAGAGGAATATAGCAGGATAAAATAAGTTCCATAACAGAAATAGGTGGAAATTGTTAGAGTATATGCTGAAAAAAAAACCTAACATTTATTGCATGTTTTCTATGGCCATATATTTAAAGCATGTCATGTAGTATCACATTTAATCTCAAAGTATACTCTATGAGGTGCTATTATTAATATCGCAGTTTTGCCAAACAAGATATCGAAAGTCACAGATATAGTAAATGATAAATTTAATATTTGAAGTCAGAAAATTTTATTCCAGAAGTCATGTTCTTAACCACTAATTATAATAGAAATTGCCTGTAAACATTGTCAGTGAGTTGAGCCTTGGAAATTGAAGCAGGTGCATCTAGGTGGAGAGTACTTCTAGATCAGGAAACAGCATGAGCGGAAAAAAGTGTCGATAAATGTGAAGAAATGCATGACTGACATTCAAAAGAGGAATATTGTAAGGATAATGTTAGAATAAGATATGTCATGAAAAACTTCAAATATCATCTAAGAGGGAATCACACTTCTTAGCCATTTGGAATTATGTGTTTTTCTTAAGTATTCATTTTTGTGTTAAAAATAATGACCTTATAAACTTCAAAAATATATAACCACGGTCTGATGCTCAAGCAAACATGTGTGGAAAATGAATTATTATTATTGCTGGCTGAGTACGTTCTACGGAGGAAAACTAAGAATCCTGACATTTTCCAGCTTCAGGCAACTTTGGGAAGTGAGGCAAGATATGGGGGTAATAAAACTATCTTACTCCACTTTAAAAAGATAAAGCATAAAACGCAGGAAAATCATAAACAGGGGAAATTCTGCTTACCCAGTGGAAAAATAATGGCTAATTATAGCGGGATTTGGGCTGGCACTTTTTACTTTACATTGGTTCACAGCGTTTACTCTATGATTTGAAACATTTCTCTTGTTTTCCAGTTTGTGAAGAATCTTGCCTCCGGTGTACACACTGTTGTTCAATAAGTGTATATAAATAATTTTGATATTGAAGAGGTAAAAGACACAGAGCGAGACCTTGTCTCAAAAAAAAGAGCTAAATGAATTCTTCAGAATATTGTTTTTTTCCATGATGATCACTCTTAAAACAATAATAGTGTTGAAATCGTGCTTCATACGTAAAGTTTGCAAGTATTCATTCTCATCTGATTCTGAGACATCATCTTTGAATCTCTATTTTGCAGGTGAAAAGGCTGCTGAAGTGACTTGTTTTTTTCTTCCTGGCAAATAGCAAGAACGAAACGCAGATATGGGAACTCTGATTCCTTTTCTGGTGTTTCTCTATATATATATCATGTCATAATCTTTCTTCACAGACTCCTCAACAAAAAGATAATAGAGATTTCTAAAATAAAATTTTTGAGATAACAAAATCTGGCCAAGACAGAACAAAGTTTTTAATTTGTGCCAGTGGCCTTGGTACAGAAATATAACCAGTATGTCATCAGTGGTACTGTCCAAGACCTAAATTGGATAAACAATGTTTTTCTGAACATGTCTTTCACTGGAACTGTGAGGGTGCTGATAGACCGATTCCGCCCTCAACTTCAGTGGAAATGAGGTGAAAAGTCAATGTAGACAGAAGACTAGGACTGGATGTTGCTATCTAAAATATTAAGTTATTTATTCATCTATTTCTTTCAAAAATCATTCTGTATCCATTATGAGAAAATCTTTTAATATATACTACCACCAAACGCAGGCAAAAAAAAAAAAAAAAAAAAACCTCTTCCCCCAGAAAAACTACTAGTTACAAACTAGTGGAGAAATTAAGATACATACACAAGAAATTGTCATGCCAGATGACCTGTTGCTTACATGATAGAAATGGCGCAAAATCAACACAGAAAAGATTCAATTCTTCTACCTGGTGTAGTTTAGGCAAGTTGGAGCCCTTTGAGGTCTCCTACTTAGAGGACAGTGTTATCTGCAAATACGGAGAGTTTTATGTCTTACTTTCTATAAATATCTTCTTTTTTTGTTTTGCCTGATTTCTCTGGTTAGGGTTTTAAATATTACACTGAATAAAGTGGTGAGAGTGGATACCCTTCAGACAAAACTTGTAAAGCAACTATATTTATATTAAAAGACATATAAAATAACATGTATATGGACAAATGGAATATCTCAATAAAATGAGAGTCATTTAAGATTGAAATTGTAGAAATTTAAAGAATGATACATGAAACGGGAAAAACATGAAATATTCAACAGCGCACTGAAGATTTAAGAAATCAGTTTAATAGAAAAGAAGTTCATAGAAATTATTCAATCAGGTAAAATGATAAGTAAAAGATATTGAACTATGACGCTAACAGTAGTGACCTATGAGACTTCTGGATACTCTAACACCTGTTCAATTCGAGTATTAGAGGAAGATGAGCAATAATAGGAGAAATTTTTGAAGAAATACTTGTTTAAATTTTTCAACTTTTAATGAAGAAGTATCCATGTGTGGGAGAAAATCCTAACGGCGTTAAAGAAAGACCACATCTATCCATTGCGTCTGAGAACCTAAAGATGAGCTGAAGGATCAATTATTTGCTGAAAGAAGAAAAGTACTCAGCAAAGCTAGTGTATTCCCATTTATGTTTTATTATAGAGAATGGCTACAGAATAACATCAACAAATGGCAAAGATTCAAGAGCTAAGATCTGAGAGACACCAAGCACAAGCTTCCCGGTGTCCTCTCCTAACAGTCACACAGACACTCACGACTGCACGTCATGCCCAAGGCCCTGAGCATGTATAGCCTTCTCATTAAGTGGAACATTCCGAGGACTCAGAGCTCCTCTGTCCAAACCTAGCCAAGATTCACTCCTGTAAACCTTCACAGGCACAGTGTGAGAGGGCTGGCCGGCGGAGCGACGAGTGTGGTGCACCGCCGACCCCCCTGCCCTCTGGTCTCTGCTGTCTCACAGCAAATAATCAAATCTGAGCATTTACATAGCAGATAAAGCAACTTTTCAGCCCAAATACTTCTAATATTAAAAGAGCCAGTTAAAAGTAAGAATAAGGATTGAGAATTAATGGATTCTGTAAGGCCATTTCATATGTTTTCCTTTCTTCTGGTAATATTTTCTTCCTCTCCTATGATTACTTGTATTTTGTGAGGGAAAAAATATGCAGAAAAACTATTTTAGCTTCAAAATGAGCTGACAGCCCAAAATTGATTCTTCCTTAGGCCAATCATTTTTTATTAGTATTACATACTAAAATGGCTTCAATTTTATTTGCAAATAGACTAGATTATCATTATCAGTATTATCACATTACTTGTTTATGTGAGGTAGTTGAGACTTACCAATAATGCAGGGTTTCACCACACTGCAGCAAATTTATGATATAATTCATTTCCATCACTGAATAAAGCATACAGATCGCTCAGGTACTTGCTATGGCTCTTCAACAAAACTCGCCCTTGCCCACACACAATATATCATTATGAACAAGCTCCATTACAATGGGCCATGGTTCAGTAATTTCTGTGCTCAAAGTCAGTTGGGGCCAAAGCCATTTGTTCTGTTTCAGAGCAAGGGCTTGTAATGAGACTGTCTTCCATTGTGTGCAATAGTATAGCAAAAGTCTCCAGTCCCACTGACGATAATCAGAAAGGTTCTCATCTCTGTTAACTGTGCTACAAGATATGTCTTAATGTATCTCTACTCTTAGAGTGAGCTGTTCTTAGTACACCAGTGTAAATTACACACATCCTCGCAAAACTCACAAATTTGGAGGTACATAGAGTTTCCCTCAGTGTTCCCCTCTAGTCTTGAGATCTAGGGTGGAAGGATGCTGACCCATGGCTACTTGGATTTTGTGCTGACCCAAGAGGCCCCCCTGGGCTAGAGCACAGGCCTTTTCTGAGCACTGAGTCCTAACTTTACCCATATAGACTCCTCCTATAGAGGAGTCTGGCCCACTTTACTAAATGTCATCCTCTCTACCAGAGGAGCCCGATCCCTTGTCTTCCTCCTAAGAGAAAATACCCTATAACCTGATTATTTGGGTTTGTAAATCCTTTCACTCTGAAAAGCTATTCCTCATTATAAGAGAATACAATTGGTCTCACAATATGTAGATTGTCACCTATATCCTTAAAATCTATCCCGCCATAAGGGCCAACGTTTAATTCACCATTTATAATGTTGGCTTGACAGAAACTAGAATATACATAGCACATCCACAAGTATTTGGTTCTTCATACTAGACTAAAATGAGTAGATGTAGTTTAGTCTGAGCATTCCATGAAGCCTCCCATAGTCTTGCTTATCTCAGTGCAGGGTTGTTCCTCAGGAGAATTAGGACTCAACACACAAAGCCTATTATTTTGTTTTCATCATGAACATGTCAACTTATTCTATAGTGTTTAACTGTTTCCCACTCAAAAAAGGAAGAATGATACTTATTTGCACATAGCACATTATGGCATATTGGGCATGTAGCTACTGTATTTTGTCTATAACCCTAGATTTTTCTAAGTTTTTTTGTCATTAAGCTGAATAGTTACATAGTGTTACTCTGGTAGACACTGCATATAGAATAGTTTGATAATCTTGAGGGGAATAATTCCTTGACTTCTTAAATGATATCCTTTGTAATTGAAAAAAATAAGAATCATAATATCCAATCAAATTACTAGATTTCTACTTAGCCATCAATAATTGGTCTATTCCAGCATCCTTTCATAAGATACGAAAGATCACAGAATATGCATGCATGCAAATGTTATAGTGAATCCCATTGGTTGGTACCATGGATGCATGTTAACAATCATAATAAAAATAAGATCAAAAGGTTCCCAAGAGCAAGGCCATTCAGATTTGCAGGCTTTCATTCCACTTTGTCAAGCTCCAAAATCAGGATTGGTTTTGGCAACATTACAAATTCAGCAATTTGAGTCCCTGGTCTAATTGTGCTAAGGGCCATCCTCTTGCCCTACGCCTCTAGAGGTACCACTGTAATATTGGATTTCCTTCAGATATAATCCATTTATTCAATCCTCTGCCATCAAGCTACTACTTTTATTCCCTCAATTTGTCATTGATTTTAGCCCAAACATCTTCACAATTGGAAGAGACATAAGGTTTAGTCACTCATCTGCACTAGGTTACCAACAGCAATGCAGTAAGCACTTGTTCCCACAGAGGACCCATGTCAAGGCCCCAGAGGGTCCTGGACGTGTACACATTAAACTCACATTAGGTGCAGTCAGACATTAACAACAATAATAGAATAATCATAGCCTTATACTGTAACAAAAATTATGTTGACTTCCCCCGTTCCTTCTTCCTCCCTCTCTCTATCTCCCTCCCTCCCTCTCTCTCGCCATGCCTCCCTCTCTATCAAAATGTTGTGGTATCACATCCACATTTCTTCTTATGGTAATAATGTGAAATGAAACAATGCGTACATGATGAAATGAATTTCCACTCAACGCTTCCTGGTGCAATGTTTTGTCATCCATCAGAACGTGTTTTCTACTTAATACCCTTTTCATCTTAACAAACCACTTACTGCACCCTGTGACCATAACTCCTCCAACATGAGGGCATCTGCAAACTTCTATGAGGTTTTTTTTTAATTTCTTTTTACAATTTCACAAATAGAAGATTCATTCTTATTGAAGAATGTAGCATACTTAGCATACAACTTTTTCCCTCCTTATTAAATCAAGAACATTCATATTTTCTCTTAAAGCAGTCTGTGACTTTTCTTTGGCATAACTCAATTAGCAATAACAAGTGGTCCCCTTGTATGCTGGGTCCTTTATTAAATAAAACAAGGGTTACTTGAGCACAGGTCCTGCAAAATCAATACTGCAACAACCAATCTGATGACTAAGGTAGCTTCCATGTGGTTTCTAGGACAAAAGGTTGATTCGTGTCCTAGATAGGCCAGAGATGGATGGTGTAAGCTTTCAGCATGCTAATCTTTGTGCCATACAAATTAAATCTTACAAATTCTTTCTGGAATATTCTACTTCATCATCTCAGACCATGGTTGACCATGGGTAACTGAAACTACAGAAAGTTAAACCACTAATATGGGAACACTACAGTACCAAGGTAGCAAGTGTCTCCCTTTGATCCATTCCCACTTTGGGTGACTTGTATCTGGAGTGTCCCCCAAAAGCCTCACGTACCTATGGATACTGTGGACTGTTGGGAGGTAGGGCCTGGCTGGAAGGGGTGGATGCTTAGAGATAGACCTGGAGGAGCATGTGCTGGTTCCATCTCTTCTTTCAGGCTTGGCTTTCTTCTTCTATGCCAACAGAAGCTCTGCCTCTGGTTCTGGCTCTGGCCCCATTCCACCATTTTCTAGTCTTCTAACCACGAATGGACTCTGACCTTCTGAAACTGTGAGCTACAATAAATCTTTCCTCCCTAAAGCTGTGGACGTTAGGTACTCTGCACCAGCAAGGAAAAAGTAACTTAGACGCCACTCATTTAGAATAGGGTTACACAAAAAAAGAGCACTAATGGACTATCAGGACCTCTGTGAGATAAGGCTGTAATCTCTCTCACCCCGTTTGGCCACTAAATGTCAAACCACACCATATTCTCACAGAAATCCTGCCAAAAAATTTGAACTAGGAATTAGCAATTTATTTGCTAGACATTATACCAGCTTCTGATGTTCATAGGTATAGCTGTGGTCCTGACAACATTGTACCAGATATGGAAAAAAAAGTAAGAAAAGAAATTTGGGAGGATTTGAGGAGTGTGTGATCATAATGGCTTTCTTCTCCACCTGCTGTTCCTCAGATTCCCAACAAAAGTGGAACAATCTAACTTACGAGGCTCCTCGTTTTTTGGCCCCCATCATATTGTGAGCTCATGCTTAAGCTTTTGAAGCCAGCCTTCACGCGTTTAACTTTTCTCATTTTAGACAGAAAGGTTTTAATTGCCTTTTCCAGTTCTCTATCAAATTACTCTTCTGAGGATGACATCCAATATGGTGAAGCCATCTGATGTGTTATCTCTTTGTCCATAAATGTACACCACAGACTATGTGTATGTCTCTTCAGCTGAAGAAACGTACCTCAGCAGCCTGAAGCAATTGTTCCAGTTCCTTTATAGTGTTGAGTATTTCAATCAACCAAGCAAGCAATCCATGATAATTGTCTATTTCTGTCGGACTCGCTTATGTCATCCTGGGTCTGTCAGTCTTAGTTGAATGCAGGCCACTTTTCCACTGTGTTCAGGGGCATTTTGCCCAAACCACTGCCCTATAACCATTCAACAGAAAAGCTTGTTTCTTTCCCTGGAAGATAGGAAAGTTCGTGTTGGCATTTAGCAGAAGGAACGGAACACATCACGATTAGTTTATCTGTACATTTCAGTAGCTTCCTTACATCCATACATTCCACAGGCCCAGGCAGCCACCTCAAGCAAGTGTTCTAAGATGTGTATTTGCAGGTTCTATTCACATTCCATCCTGGCAACTGATATTCTGCTTTAATTACCTCCTCAGTTTCATCATTATTTCTCTAGAGTCATCTAATTGTCCAGTATTATACTGTAATCATACTCCTACATGTGCAGCGTGCATCCTTCAAAAATCCAAGCAGCTTGACCAGGTGCTGTGAGTTTTATTCCAGGGCTCAGAAGGTCAGCAGCTTATTTTTGTTTGGTTGGGCCAGTCGTAAGAGTCTCTTCCCCTGTTGATTCTCAAGAATTTTATCTTAGAGTTGACATTTGAGTTTTCTGTTGGATTTAACAACCAGTCTCTTAGTCACCACAACATTTAACTCTGCCACAGCCTGTTTTGCAGTATGAGACACCATCATGATTTCCCCAGTACATGTATTTATTATCACGTTCAGGAAGTGTATCAAGTCCAAGTCCCTTATGAGCAAATTAAGGAAGTGAGTTGGTGAGTTCAAATGGCCCTAAGGGAATCAGTAAGTATAATTGTGGATATTCCCATGTGCAGCCAAACTTTAGTTGGCCCTTTTCTTAAGATTAGGATTGAGAACAAAATATTCACAAATATCAGTTCATAAATATTGATCTTTCACACGTGTATTTTGGCTCTGTTGGAGGTATATCAATGGCTTCTGATGTTGCTGGTGATGACATTCTATTCAAGCTTCCATGATTTATCATTAATCTTCAAAATAAATCTACCTTTTCATAGCCACACAGGGCTATTTAACAGAGAAATTGTCAGTACAAGCACTCCAAGTTTGGACATATCATTAATTAAAATGTCAATCTCTTTTTGTCCACCAGGTATCTAATACTGTTTAAAAGTAACAACTGGTGAGGGCCAACCCATTCTGCAGGTTCCTCTTTCACATGTTCAATTAATACTGGGTAAAGATCAACTAGTAAATCTCATTTCTTGTGATACTCGAAACAGGAAGTATTCCCCAGTCAGGAAAAATGTCCATCTCAATAACATAGTCAAGTAAAGGAGATGCAATTACTTTACCTAAAGTCAGTTTAAGTACTTCAATTTCTACATAAAACTTTGTCTTAATCCCATCAGTCACTGCATCTCCATATTCTCTTAGTCTAATTATAGGCCTCTTTAGGATTTCACCAACATTTTGGGATTCATAGTATCAAGAAATCCTAGAAAGACTTACCCCAGAAAAATTCTCTGACCAATCTCCCTACAAATATGCACATGGCTTTGAGGTTCTAACCAGGGGTTAAGAAGCCAAAATATAGAAGCCTCTTTGTTGATCTTCATCACAATTTGTTATATTATTGCTCCCAGTAATTCAAGGTCATCTTTCTCTTTCTGCTTTGAAAATTTCTCCAATCAAGAGTATACAGAGATTTTCTTAAAGACTTCCAGTGATAAGGAGTATAGCAAAGGCACCAGTCAGTCACCCGGCTTCCAAAAGTGTTCCATTAGGACTGTATTGTGGTATTAATCCATCAACATTCACTTTATATTAATCCCACTTACAAAAACAATCTTAAGACTTTCATCTTATTAAAATGAAATCCTTAACATATCTTTTGTTATTCCTCATTGTCTTATGAATCATTTTAACTTTCTTAGGAAATGTAAGGCCCATATCAGAAACTGAAATAAGACATCTGATATAATTTTTTAGATTGTACTTGATTTTATAGTAATGTAGTTCTGTGAGATACTCATATAAAAGGATCTCCTTATTGGAGTAAAACAAATATATTTAAGCATCTAAAATCTGAGAAGGGAGTGTATTAATTTTATGAAAATTTCAATCATTATAAAATTAATCCATTATGACTTCCGTACACAGTATGTCATCCACTTCATTATGTGAGTTCCATGAGAAGATAATTTACTTTCTTAAGGTAAACAAATTTTTTTGTGCTTTGTGTCCTATTTACTAGACATCTCCCAAGGGAACAACTTACTGGGTGTTTGGAGAATGTGTAGTTTCTTTTATTGTTCAACAGTAAGCTGTAAGGTCCAGCCACCTAAATACATTCTTTAAAGCCAAGGAGACTGTTCCTAAGTTAGCCATTCTCATCATTCATTTTAGTAAAGGTTGTTCAGGAAGTGGATGACATCAATTCACAAAATGAATCAACTCCTTCATGTTACACTCCTTAGCTAGTGTTAATAGTATTTTGATTCCTTCCAATCCTTTGCCAAACGGCACCTGCTCTTGGTGAGCAAAAGTACATATACAACAGCTATCTTAGCACATCTTAGCACATTATGTTCCTGTTTGTAGCATTGTGTAGCCTAGCATCCATACTTAGCTAACCTAAATTCAACTTGGGTGTAGTGATAGGATCTGCCTAAACAATACCCCTTAATTGTATTATTATCATTATATATTTAAAATAATTAAATTACTCTATTTGTAATGTGATTCTCATTATTTTACATTTCATTAAGTATTTCGCGAGTCAAGTCCTCAGCAGTTGCCTCTATCATTTGTAAAACTCATAGGTAACTCATCTCTGGTAGCTATTTGCACACAGGTGTTGCCTTATAACACAGCTGACTCCAATAACCATCTAAACTTCAAGCGTTCATCATTGCCTACAGTGTCATCTGTCCTTTTCCCAAACAGTACTTCTCCATACTTCATTGAATCCTGCATTCCAGCAAATCCCACATTTGACACCAACTGCATCAGAAGTCCACAGACTCAATGATTCACTCAGCTACAGAACTTAATAAAGCTGTCATAGCCACAATTGTAGATTGTTACAATGAAAATATAAAAGTCAAAATCAGCAAGGAGAAAAAGTAAGTGAATAAGGTCTCAGACCCAAGCTCCCAGGCATCTCCTTCCAAAGGAGTCATATAGTCACACTAATTCTCCCAGAAATTATATATGACAACATTTGGAAAGTGTTGGCACCAGAGAAACTCAACAAAATCTTGGTGCCTGGGGTTTTTATTGGAAGTTATACAGGCGTTCAGTGCAGTATAACTGATCTGAGCTGCCAGGACTCCAGTTTCCACAGTAAAAATAGGCATTCATCATAAATTACATTGTTATCATAAACTATCAGATCAAACTGAGTCCATTTGTCACAAGGTGGGAGGCATACAAAACCATTCTTAAAGGCAGAAAATCCCAAGCGTTCATATCTCATCTTTCTGAAACCAGGCAAAGACCCATTTTGAAGCTAATCCTGTCCTGGAATTGTGGGAATTAGGGGCAATTTGAGCAGTTTATGACTACTCTTTGAGCCTTTTTCTACCAGCTTCTGAATCAACTGGTTGAAAACCAAAGTTAATGAAAGAAATCATGAAAGAAACCAGAGAAAAATGTCACATTATATATAGGTAACACTGACAGTAGTTATATAAGACTTTTCACCAGATACAATAGAGATAAGAATAATGAACTTTATTTCTTTAAAATATTGAAAAATAAAGACAATGTATCCAGAAAGATCCTCTTTTAAATATAATGGTAAGTAATAGCATTTTAGGCAAATTACAACTGATTAAAATTCCGGTTTCATAGGAAGAGCTCAGACAAGAAACATGAAAATAGAGTATCTCTCTTCCCATTGAATGTTCAGCTGCTTGTACAGCAAAGATGATGTCTGAAATTTTGGGTGAACTACAACTAACAAATTCTTTGTAATGATAATCATAGTATCTTTACTAACAAGTCAGGTTCAAGCAGAAAATGCTGCTCTAGGCTCAATCTAGATCACAACTAAACTGTGATAACAAACAGTCATATCTTCTCACAAAATATACTCCAAAGTCCAAGTCCTTAAAATGCTGAAAAAAACTATATTCACTTCTAGGCTTATTTTTACTTTATACAAAATTCTAACCTAACTGATAATAAATTAAATGCAACAAATTAGGAATAAAAATGAGACTCATAGCTGATACTTACTGGACAAAAAATAGTAGGTTAAAGCCTAAGAGTAAGTCAGAAAAAAAATAATTGTAAAAAGATATATATTTAAGCATTCAGAAAAAACACATAGCTATTTATTGAGAGCGTAAAATAGTCAACACTTAAAAATACTTCATATCTCAATTCCAAGAAATAAGACCAAGTGGGATGCCTTCTAGAAAGCAAATCATGTATGTCTGCCAAATTTTGGCATTTAAACATATACATTTCAGTAACTTAAGAAAGTGTGTGTGTGTGTGTGTGTGTGTGTGTGTGTGTGTGTGTGTGTATCACATACAACACTTTAGGCATTCAAACAATGCACAACACACTCCAAAAAGTCATTAGCTATCCAGTCATGATTAGAAACTCATTCTCCAGTTGTAAATATCAATTATCTCTTAAATCATAGACAAATTTCCAGAAAACTATGTCACACTTATCTTTGCATCTTACATTCCAGACAACATGGTGACTATCTTGCAATTAAAGAGGAGAAATATATGAATTTTTAAGAGATTGATAATATTTAACACTGAAAAAGCCAATGGCCATTCTCATTTTATATGTTGAAGGAAAAATCTAACAGTCATCTACACCATTTGAGAAGTATTAATAATTAATAGCTTATAAATCTGTTGACAGCCCTTTTGCCACCACACATGAGGGTAAACACAGCAGTTTATTATTGAAAGTACACCAACTGCTTATAAGTAGGCTGTCAAGAATAGTCATAACAAGATTTCTTTAATCATGTCCCAGAAAGGACTCGACACCCTGGGATTAGAACCATTACACAAACAGCTTGTTTGCCTGAAAATACCAGCTTCACACAAACTTCTGCAGAATGACAGTTACTTTCTGGTTTCTAAAGCTAGCTGTGGTGGTTAGGTTCAGAATTTTTATTCCAAGTGCCAAATGCCCCATTTCTTCTTGGCAGATCTTTTATCCTTAGAAACATAAGTGAAAGCAAACGCATTACGAACAAAATTATTAATCACTAAAAGAAGAAAATTGGGCCAGACTAACATTCAAGTATAATCAGTGACACAACTAAAGGAATGATCACATAACTGTAATTAAAGGTTGGCAGTGATTCATTGCAACATGTTTGTTAAAGTGCCCACCCAAGATCTACAGTGGCATGAAGTCAATGTGACAGAATGTTGTGATAGAAAGTCAATTTCATCCTGTCCAAATCATTTATTTTATAGATAAGCAAACAGAGACATGCAAATTAGCCAAGCCATTGGCCAGCAAACTAGAAAAACCCAGTAACCTTAATTTAAAAAACAAAACTGTGTAATCTTATCTATAATAAGAATATTACATTTTAAATCTTTTAAATTACAAAAAGGAAAACCAGGCAGATACACTCCTAAGAACAACACCAAAACAGGCATTTTCACACATTACTTAATGAAGAGGGCAATTTAGCTGCCCCAAAAATAGGAAATTTGATAGTAGGCACCAAAAGGCCTGAAAAAACTCTGCCCTTTGATCAATAATTGACTTTACAAGATTTAACCGAGGAATTAATCTGAAACACGCCTAACGATTAATTTAACTTGAAGAAGCTTTTCAGCATCCAAGGGATCTGATGGACAGAACACAGGTGGAGTAAGCCTCAGGATGACAGGAATTGTGGGGAGAATCTTTCTGTTGTACACTCAGGTAAAATCTTGAATACAGAAATGTCTTGTGTCTCCAATAAGTTTCTGAAAAATTCCTGAGATTTGACTTCCTGTTTTCTTTCATAATGACTCAGAAGTAGATGAAATCATTGAAATCGCCTGATATTTGTTCATCCAACGACTTTAATGATTTGGAATTTTAAATTTGTTCAACGTGATCTTGATATACGTGACATGGGGGCTTTTGGGGAAGAACTATGTACATCAACTAAAGTAAAATACAGATGCTACATTATTAATCCTTTTATTTGTGGTTAATTTGACAAGAGTGTTCACCAGTTGGTTATGTTGTTACAAAATGACGCCTTGAGGAAAAGATTTTTTGTTTTGTTGTTTGTGCTTTTGGTTCACGGATCAAACCCAGGGGCTCATGCGTGCTGCACTGCCACCGCAGCACTGAGCTACCTTCGCAGCCCTCTCTGACGGTGTAGGGTCAAAGGGTACATTTAGGCCCTAACTCCTCATACCTTGTAATATGACTATATTTGGAGATATTAAATTACATTATAATAAATGTAATTTGATAAAAAGAAAGTTAGTGGGACGGACCTAATGCAACCTGACTAGTGACCATATAGGAAGAGAGTAAGACACTGACAGACACGGCAAGGATAAGCACGGGGGAAAGTTCTCCTGAGGGCACAGGAGGAAGGCAGCCACCTGTGGGCCAAACAGAGAGGCTTCTGGGGAAGGAAAAAAAAAATTCTGGTTGTTAGATCTTAAACTTCCCTCCTCCAACCTTGGATAATATAAATTTTTGTTATTTAAAGTGTCCAGCTTATGGTATTTTGTGATGGCAGCCCTAGAAACTAATTCAAGCACAAAGCAGACCTGCCCATCACCCAATGGTGTACAAATCACTGAAAATATGTAAAACTAAATCTGAAATTGCAAAATACCTTACAATCAGGATTCTCAAGTCATTCTTGATGAAGTGCCAATTTTTAAAACCTAAAATCCGTTGCAGAACAATTACTGTGGTTTGGTTCTGGAATGCTCACCAATATTCTTATCTATTTGGATGTTATGCGTTTATCTATGGACCATGTGCTGTTAGGATATGGGGCCTGGTCGGGAGGGGTGGATTATGGACATGTGGTGGATTACAGGCATGTGGTGGAAGACAACCATGTGTTAGATTGTAGACTCCTGGAATGTGGTATATCAGAGACTTAAACCTGGAAGTGTACAACACTGAGGCTGAACCCAGAAAGGATGGATCACTGGGACAGGAACTGTGAGAAGCTGCCTTCACCTCTTCCTCCACCATTCAGTTTTGCCAGCCTCTTATGAATGTGCTGTGATCTTCTGAAAAGGTGAGCAAAAGATAAAACTTTTCCTGCCCTAATTTGAGAACATTAGGTATTCTGTTACAGCAACAAAAAAGTAACTAAGACACAAATATTTTGAAAAAAAATTTACATGGTAAAATGTTGCCAAAATGACAGATCATTTTTTAAAAATGTTTGCAAACATTCTCCAAGTCTGCATTTAGATTGTCATAAATTTGTAACAAGTATGATGCAAAGGTACTGGTGCAGGAGCCACTCTGAATAAAACTTCCATAGTCCATTCTATGTTGCTCTAACAGAATATCTGAGACTTGGCAATTTATAAAAAGAACAAGAGATTTACATTCTATAGTTGTGGAAGTTCAGAAGTTCAAGGTGGGGAAACCCACATTTGGCAAGAGCTTTCTTGTTTTTTCACCCCATAATGAAAGGCAGAAAGGGAAGAAAGCATATACGCAGCACATGGATGAAAGAGAAAGAGAAAAAGGGGCTAGCCATCTTTTTTATCAGAAACTCACTCCCATTATAATTAACTCAGTACCAGAACAATGGTATTACTCTACATAGGAAAGCACATTAATCCATACATGACTGCCGAAGCTCACCTTTGAACCCATGTAACTTCTGAATTATAAATACCTCCTAAGTGTCCCAAATCTCAACATTCTTGCATTGAAGAGTCTGTGACAAAGCATGAGCCTTGGAGGACACATTCAAACCACAGTACAGCATTCAATTCACTTTGCCCAATCTCTTCTGCTGGTCGCTAAACAACCTGAGATCGTGAATGTTTTGGGGATCACAAAGCTTGTTAGCTTTTCCTACAGCAATTGTGTCTCCATGTAGTCTTAACAATTTCACCAAATCCTCAAGCCATTTCCTTCCCAGTTATGCTCACATCAGCCTGATCTTTCTCACTTTACCCGCCTCCCCCAATATGTGTGTGTCCACTCCTGTCATCGGCAAATCGTGAGGAAGGCTGAGTTGTTTCATTATCTCCTTCCCGAAATTCTCCGTCTCGTCTCAGTAAATTGCCCCTGCCACGTATGAGAAATTCCCGCCTCCTGTGCAGACGTCTTGTTTGCATGCACTTGAAAGGCATCTTATTATCAATCCTCTCATGCAATGTCCTCTTCATTTTCCACCCTTGATTTGACTGAGCTTTTGTACACTCTCTAAATTTATTCTGTAATCTTTCCCTGCCTCTCCTGTCCCGAATGTTTTATATCTTGCGTATGCCTCTTGCTCACTCTTCATTACTCTCAGCTCTGTTCCTTCATTTATGTGGTCTCCCCAAAACCTGCAATGTGTTTATCATTGACTGGTTGGCATAGCCCCCGGGCATATATTAATTTTTGCTCAAATCCTTGCCATTTCCTTTGCATCTTTCACTTCTATCAACATGGCTTATTTGTTCCATATTCTTCAAAAGACAGATTTTGTAGGCAGTATTTTCCTAAATATTCTTCTTTAAGGCTTTTTAAAAGCATACCCTTAATGAGTATTTATATATAACTTTCAACTTACTGTCATGTCTTTATTATAAGTAACGGCGGTACTCATTAAGTTTTTTCCAGTGGCTCTGCAACTAACAAATTCTATGCTATTGGGATAATTATTTAAGTGTACGGGACTCTTTCCTTATCTTTAAAATAAATGATTAAACTAAATGTTTCACAGGGAGATCTCATCTGCCACTAATGTTCTAAATTGTTAATGTTTACTACATAATTCATTTTGTCTGTGAAAGAGATAGTTTAATCAATCATGGCTTTTGGGCTACTGTAGTTTTCTCCTGTCATCCAATCTTGCTTATTCTTTAAGATTGTTACCAGATCACATGCCTCTATTTGGTCATTCCTGCCTACTCCAGCCAACACTCATCTTTCTATATTTTAATGCCTCATAAAGTCATGTCTTGCCGAGTATTTACCCCTTAAATAGTGTTATAGTTTGGTTTTGAATATCCCCCAAAGGTTATGTGCTGAAAACTTGGTCCCCAGTCCGTGATGTTCTCAGGTGGTGATAGACCATTGCATAGGGGAAGAAAGCTGAGACATGAGGGGGTATCAGCACCCTGGCTCCTTGTCTTCCTCTCTCCTTCCTGGATGTCAAAAAAAGTAGGCAGCTTGTTGCACCATGCACTTCTACCATGATGTATTACCTTCTTACAGCCCAAAACTAACTTAGCCAAGCAGACATGGATTGAACATACTGAAAACATGAACCATAATACATGTTTTCTCTTTTTAAGTATCTGCCCTTAGGGTATGTTGTTACAGCGATGGAAAACTAACAAACACTAATGATAGTTGAAAATTATGCCTAAGTTCATTGTGTCCTCAGTAAGTGCAGTTTTTGAAGAGAATGAATGTGAAGTTTCATATAAAACATATATTATATTGTATCATATGAAATTACCATCTTCAGTAAGCCAAAAATGATTAAATATCAACAACTTCAAGTTTTAACCTAATGCATTTTTTTTACTAAAACTCTGTTGAGTAGCCACAATTCAACATTTACATCTAGTATTTTATTTAATAGTGAAAACAGCTTAGTGAGCTTATTTTGTCTCTCACGGACAAGTGAGCTGAACTAAACGGGCTTAATTTGCCAAGATTATATAGTTGATGATATATATAAGTTGGATTTAAAGCTAGCTCTTTTCTGATCTAGGGTTCTAGTGTCCACCATTAGCGATAGACTTCAGGGTAGCTGGAGGATGTGTGTACCCATTGAAAAGGGGGATCTCGACCATGTGTTCAGAACATCTACTGCCATGACTACATGAAGAAAATGGAGCAATACAAAAGGGCTGACCACGAATTTGGACTGTGAAGAAGGGAGAGGAGGCAGATTGGGTGAGATGTCCCTCCCCTCACAGAGAAGTCACCATCACATGAGGCCAACAAGCACCCATAGGAGACACAAACATTTCACAAAGAGACTGGAGAGTTCTCAAAAGACATCATTGACTATTTTTTAAATTGACCTAAAAATGTAAATGTACAGCTTTATTCTGTCTTCAACTGGATTATTTTTTTCCTATTAGAAAGCAAAAACCTAAGAGCACTAAAGAATAAAAGCATTACTATACATACTTCTGTCATCCGTTATGTTATAGGCAATGCTCTGAGAAACAGCCAAAAAGAGCTTGTGTATACTTAGGATGAACAAGACACCCGTGTTCCATACTGTAAGAGCCCTACCTGTGAGAAAAGGGCAGGTGCAATGTAGTACCATCACCTGGGTGGCAATGAATCCCTCCTTGACCAATGTGACTTCATAAAGTACTACCTGGAAAGAACAACTCAACACACTATAACCTTCTGAAAAATGTCTTTCCCCGATACACACTTGCCCCTCTCAGACTCTGTGCTTCTCAGAGTGATGCTAATGTATACCATCTTCTTGACACTAATTACTGTGCCATCCCATAAGTTTAGCTGCCTCAGAAGCAGTCTGGAGTTGTCAGGGAAGGTCGCATATTTTAATAGCCACTTACCTAGAGGCCAAGATGCTTTCTTCAGCTTCTGGTTCCTTTTCAAACATTAGAAAGTAAGTGACCCACCGTCCAGTCTGCAAATCTTGATTAATTCCTTCCACTTAGCATGTCCTAATTTCTGCCAAGGTATGTGCTCTGCAGACTGACAGTCTCGTTAAGAGCTTTTTCAAGTGCTTGATTATACAGCTTCGGAAGGACTTGAGCTCTCAAAGTCTTAGATGTAGAATCTCCCTCCCTTTGCCAACAGAGGCAATAGCCTGACTAAAACTCAAAGGAAGAGAGGCTAAGTGCTTTCAGACTGAAGGACAGTCAGCTCTTCAGCCTCTGTACATAAGTTCTTGAAGGAACCACTTCCTTGGAACCGCCCTTAAGGTTCCTCTCCATGGCACCAGATGTCTGCTCAGCATTGCCCATCTGACACAGAGCCTGAAGGCTGAGGTAGAAGACCACTCCAAACATAGGTGCATGAAGAGACGTTGCTCAGAATTCTTATCAGGATCTGTTTCCAAGAATGTATTCATTAGTCAGAGTCAAAGATCAAAGCTACAGGATAAAAGTAACTTGGCGGGTTATGAATTTCTGGACAGGGCAAGTGAGGGCAGAGGCCTATAAGAGAAGCACTATGTTCTTATTTACAAAACATACCCTGTAGTCCACTGACAAACTCTCTCCTCAGTAAGAGCCAGAAAATGACAGCAATACTTTTACTCTCCTAAAATAGATTTCCAGTCTCCTTTCTAAGTAGTTTGGGTTCCCTATGTTTCCTTTGGATCAGCTACTTGGAACTTGAGAAGAACTTTCCAGTGAAACCCACATCAATATAGTAGTTAAAGTATTAAAACAACTTGTCATCCTCAATGTAACCGTATTATTATAATTGTTATGAAGTTTTTAAGACACAGACCTTCATCTACCATAAAAAAGAAAAACTTGAGGCCCCCTAACTAGGACAGTCCCTTTAATGAAGGGCACAGAAATCACACACGAGGTGGTTGTATAGCCTTGTCGTGCCTGCAAAGTTTTTGCTAGAGAGAAAAGAAATAGGTCATTATTTTATTTTGGTAAAATATTCATAAAATAAAATTTACCATTTTGTCCATTTTAATGTGTACAATATTGTAGCCTTAAATATATTTGTAATGTTGAAGAATAGCCACTATCCCATTCCACAATCTTTGCATTCCCCCGATTGGAAATATTGTACCACTCTGCTTTTCTCCCTCACCTGTTCTTTGAAATCCATGAGTCTACTTTCTGCCTCCATAGATTTGCCTATCCTGGAGACTTCCTATAAATGAGATCATATAATTTATGACCTTTTTATGCCTTATTTTTTTTCATGGTTTCTGAAAATTATCATGTTATGGCATGTATTCAGTACTCCATTGCTAACATTGCTACATAATATCCATTGCATGAATATAGCATACTTTATTCATCTGTTTACGAGTCGATGGGCATGTGGATGTTTCACTTTTTATCTACTATAACCACAGTTGGTATGAACTTTCGCCTTTTTTGTTTGTTTAAAAACTTGTTTCCAATTGCTTGACTATATACATAAAAGTGGAATTTCTGGACTTCACGTTAGTATTACATTTAAATGGCTAAGGAAGCAACAAAGCTTTTTAATGCACATTATTATGTTTTGTCTTCTCAACAACTCTGAGCTATGTATTATTATCCTTATTTTATAGATAAGGCTTAAAGACAGTCGGTGAATTCCCAAGCTGAACCTTGAGTTACCATCCTAGCAGGATTTTACAAGAGCATAGTGCAAACCAAAGGCAAACAGATTTATTTCTGGATATATTTTCCTCCCTAACCTTAAAGATAAAATAAATATTGAAGTAGAAAGTTCCATAATAGTGATAGAATAACACTGACTTTGCAATAAGGGCAAGTCTGAAGAGACTTCTTGCGTCCCCACCCTCACACAGGTGTCATTAATTTAATACTTGGGTCATTGATGTTGTTAACCTGAGGAAACTGGCACAGTAGAAATTTTTTTAAAAAATAAAATGTATACATATTACATATTTGTAAACACAGAAGGCATAAAAATGGTGGTGTTTTCACAGGCATTAAATGCAAACAAATGAGTAGTAGAGAAAAGAGATCTCAAAGCTATAGGCAATCAGCATCACGTCCCACCCTGTTATCACTTACACCTTGCAGCCAAAGAGCCATGAGTGACTTCTGAAACCTGGAATTTTAACGTTTGGATAGATCTTGTGATCAAGCTCAAAACCATAAGTTTCTGGAAACTATCTCTTTCACCACAGGTTCATAGTATTCATGGGGGGGGGGGGGGGGTGGCAGGAAGAGGGCAGGAGTCCAGCGGTCACATTTGTGCTTTGGAATCTGGGCCACTGGTCTTGATTGTAACTGGCACAGGCTAGGTGGATCCTATTTCCTCACCTAGAAACTTATAATTGAAATTTAGAAATTAGTTAGTCTTTCTATGTGGTCAATACCATAATGTGAAAACAAGGATGTGGAGTAGCCATGTCCTACTTTGTGAATAAAGGAGTTGGCCCTTGCCTATTCCTAGAACAAGCCCTTTACTGAAGACCTAGATTACGAAGACCCCTCTGTCATTGTCACAAATCCCACTTGGCTTAAGCTACCTTGTAGAGTGGCCATGTGTTTACCAAGCCACTTTCTTGGGCACAAAGCTAAACTGCATTTCCAGCCTTCTACTATGGGCAGTTATGGACACGTGGTTGGGTTCTACCAAGTGGACATAAAAGGAAGTGCTAGCCTCTGCATTTAGTCTTCATGTTAAACATGCCCACTACAAGTCAGTCATTCTTTTCTGCTGTGTGTCAACTAGCTATCAACATCCAGGCACGGTGATACCCACATGTTGAGGATACAGGAGGTTCTTTAGCCTGAGTTCATGAAGAAATATTCAAAGCAGCTATCCCATCCTCACCAGGCAAGCTTTCTGAGTTACAGAAATAAATTTTTCCCTCTTAAGATTTCACAGATTCTAGGGTTTGTGTGATGCAGCATCGAGCTTTGTCTAGCTGAGTACAAGGCAGTTTGAGTGGGATTTCCTTTTGAAACCTGCCACGAAAGAGTCTTAAAACATCACACCTCCCACAAGCATACATCTCATTCAGTTGCTGCCGGTTGAAAAGCCTGGAGATCTTGGATCGGACGCGTGACACGCCCAGACTCTGGAGACAGGGGGACAGAAGTAAACGACTCAATCTCCGGGATGTCGAACGAGGCCACCTCAGGTGACGTCACATACCTGAGCACTCTGCCTTTGTTCTGACATATTCCTTGAAGGCTTTATCAGGTCTAAGAGCAAATCGCCTCCCTCTCAAAGTGTTCAGATGGCTGTGCAAGCAGAAAGCAAATCCTTTCGTGTAGAAACTTTGTGTTTCTACTGAAGTCAGAACTGAAATGTGTTTCCGTTTTGAACTACTCAGGAAGACTCAAGCCGGCCCATAAATCCCTGTTCAATTATTGGCAGTCTAGCATCGAAGGGGCTGACCAAGGAAATGACTCTATCAAAGAAGTATATTGATAACTTCTTTGCCTTTAAGTACTGAGGAAAATACCGGGCTTGAAAAGGATAGCTATGTGTGTGCAATATACAAATTTCCTGTTCTCATTTAAGCAGTAACCTCTGAATAAGAGCAAATTTAATGGAGTTTTAAGGGCTATTAACACAGAGAACCTAGAAGGCAGATCTTCTTAACATTATTTTACATGCCTAATTAGACTGTCCAGTCAATAAAATGTCTCTAGAAAAGATTTTATATGCAGTGGAGCACATTACAATTCCACATGCTTGCTTCAAATGGCATATAGTTTAGTAACATCTATAATGATTTGTCTATAATCTTTGCAAGTCTGAAGGTGTGCAATCCAAAATTCAAGATGAACAACAAAACATCTTCCCTTACAGTTATTTTGGCAGTCTTTCAAGAAAATACCTTCCAAATGTGGGGAAATATCAGGATCTCTGTCTTGAATTTGCTTTTTTAGCAGCGGTGCTTTAAATTCTGAGGGAATCTGAGCATTTAAAAGTAGCCCCTCATCCTCCACAACTGTACTCTTCCCTCAACCTGTTTCAATTGTTTCACTTTAGCTAAAACACACAATTTTTTCTCGTCTTTTAAAAACCTGGCACGATTTGAAAAACTAGATAAATGAAATAAGTTATAATAAGGAGAATGTGGCTTTACCACCCCTGAAAGGGTCCAAATCCTTGCATACATATCTTGATACTGCTGTCCACAAGAGAGGAGTAAACAAAAGAAGCCCTCCACAGAACTGCACTCATTTCTCCAGTTTCATACTTTAATATTCTACCATAAAAGACACAAATAACTTCATATGCTTACAAGTTTCTGATGTGAAAACAAGTTAACCTAAGGTCATTTTTTTCAAGAAAACTATTAAGCTAAGACTAAAAGAGTGCTATTGACCTTCATTATGACTTTATAAAGAAAGGAGAAATATGTAGGTGGATACTAAGAATAACTATTATGCAATTAACAGCTGATCAACTTGGATAAACCAGGAGGATGGCTATCAGTGACAAATAACACGATGCACTGTCAAGCAAATCTCTAATCACACATATCCATTACTTGTGATAAAATGCATAAAACTTATGCTTATTAAGGTTACTGTAAGGCACTGTTGATGAATACTAATTAGATGTCAAAACACAGCAGTCAGAACATTTTATTTCCTTGCCCAGTACACTGCTTTTGTCAAGTTGAGCAGCCTGGAAATTCCTACACGCCCACTGGATCCATTACTGATTAAAGAAAAGAGAAGCAGTAGATTTAGACTGTGTCAATCCATGTCCCATACTTACTACTTGGGAAAGTACAGTAGCCATGGTTTGTTTGCTGGGTATCTTTGTTTACAAGTGGAACAGATCCAATGGTTCCAGGTTTGTTTTCGGGTAGCTTTGATAAGGCACAGGAAAGTAAGAGGAAATATACACAGTAGAAAAGGGAAACTATGAGTCAACCTGTCAGGGAAGGATGGACCAGAGGCCATACGCTACCAGGGCCAGGGAGAAGAAAGAATCTTGATCCCCAAACACTGATACTTCCCAGGTCCAGTTTTGCTAGACTCAGTTGTGATTTCAGACCTTGGATCATGTGAAATTTTCTCTTCCCTGATCATAACTCTTCCTTTTACCTATACTGATTGGGCAAAAGGTCTTTTTTTTTAACAAACAACCAACTAACAATTTCTAAATTTAGGAATAATTTTAAATACCTGTTCCCGTGGTTGGAAGGAGCAGGTGTAGGTGTTCAGTGGCTCACATTCTTCAGAACAGCATCCCCAAGTCAAGATTCACAAGCACAGTGTCTCAGCTGCCTCTCAGAACAGTTCATATCTAGGATCTCTTAGGTAGTTGAGTCTTACCACTAAGGTACTGTCACTACTGAGTGACTTTTTATGCAAGATCTTCAGAGATAGTTACAAGGACTAAAGGGAAGATGTTGAGTTTGCACTGATGTTGAGTTTGTCTGATGGTTTGTATGCACGCTCATTACATACCGAGGTTAAACATGGCCAACTTCTGGTGAGACTTTCATTTCAGTGAAGTTACAAGACAGATTAATTACTACTCTTTTATTACAAAAGGTTATCAATATCTACCTGAAATAATAAGGTAGTAGTGAACAACTGTGTTGGCTTGGTTAAAGGAGAGCTCAACACATTGGAGAAATAAGGGTATTGAACAGCTACTAGATGGATGAAATGATCTTTTCTGTTACTTTAGGAACTTTGTTCCCTTAAACCCTCTTAGACGGATCTTTACGGACTTTCAATCGTCTCACGTGATTGTGGCTATTAGTGCTTAGTCAGATACTTGAGGGATAGGAGATCCATGCAGAGTTCCTGTCCTCACTCTCTGGGCAGCTCTCTCTTCTCTAGGCCATTCTGTCCTACAGCCTTCAGCTGTTTGATCTTCCAGAGCTCACAAATCCATCACATCTCTTCACAGAGTCCCCTTCTCTATACTGTGGCCTGAAAACTCCCAAGGGAGCCAGATGGAACAATTTCAGGGCTAACTTTTACCTCTTGTCCCTTGGTGACCACTTTCTGGTCAATGTTCTGTGTCTTGAAAACTAATTTATGTTTTCCCTTTTTTAAATAAATGGTTTGGGCAAAGAAGGATAACTGATTCCTGGTATTTCAACTTTGCAGAAAATGGATCTTCCGCAGACCTTTGACAATTTTTAACAGTTCAGGCCAAGTAGATTCACACATCACTTTGGAAGCAAGCCACCAATTTTCTTAGGTATTCATGCAAGACAAAGACAGAAAATCTCATCTGAGCATGTTATGACATGCACAATGGATCACTTCTGAGCTTTGTTTGGCTCAGTTCCATAATAACTTCACATAACCACAGTAGGGGGTGATCAGTCTAGGGATAATACTCACGAGTGTTGTGAGACCATTTTACGTGGGCTTTTCACTTCACAGGGCATATTCTTTAGGATCTCATGTGCACATTCATCCTAATGGAATCATGACCATGAAGCCCCTTGAAACAAATGCATTTATGGAATTCAAGATTTCTTCAAATTTAGATATAATGAGTGTGATAAAAGGAACATTGTGAAGTGGGCACAGCAGCCAGGCACAGTCACAGGCATACACATTGCTCGAGTCATTCAAGCCTAGCTTTGAGGTTTGGCCTCTTCATTTTCTGGCTGTTTGCTTGGGCAATTTCTTAAATCTCCCTGTAATGCCAGAAACCAGGTTGCATTTACACAGGAAAAGCAGGCTCACAATGAGCAGGTGATGTGTGAAGACGGAACTGAGTGCGTTCTTCCCACGGAGTTCCATGAATAAAGACCCAGAGGAATTAGTGTATATCAGCACTTCACAATGAACAGCACTGATATAATACGGTAGGACGGCTTCTCTTCATAGAGACTAAGGCAGTCCAGAACCCACACAAACATAAACAGTCTAGATCTTCCAGCTTAGGAAATATAGCAGTAGCTTCCATGAGAAACAACCGACTTCACACTGTGGTTTGTAGATTCAAATGTGGGGAGAGGGGCTGGTGTAATGGCTCAGAAGGTGCTTGCTTAGCAAGCGCTAAGTCAAGTCCTAAGTACTGGAGTTCGATTCCCTAACACCACGTAAACTGGACGTGGTGGTGCACGCCTGTAATCCCAGCACTCGGGAGGCTGAGAAAGGAGGATCACCATGAGTCCAAAGCCAGCCTAGATTCCATAGTGAGTTCAGGACCAGCCTGGGCTACAGAGTGAGACCGTGTCTCAAACAAAAAATACGAGGAGATCCAAGACCAATATCAAAACATCAAAACTCCTCTTGTATTAATAAGCAAAAGATTATTAGATGAAATTGTAAGTAAATGTTATTTGTCACTACATTAAATACTCTGTATGTAAGTCTTAGTACAATCTCTCAGGCTTCTCTCTAGATATTTATTTATTCACCTATTTATTTTTGATGACCTTGTCCAAGGCCTTTACCCTGAGCTGCATTTTTATTTTTGAGTTTGAGACAAAGTCTCAGTAACTCCATAAGTTGGCCATGTTGGGCTCGGACTTGTGATCTTCCTGCCTCAGCCTCCAGTATGATGAGATTATAGGCCTGAGCCTCCAGGCCCAGCTCAGGTTTTTTTCACTGATGTTCACAGTAGTAGTGTAACACACTACCATTACAGACACTGAACATGGTCACTTTGTAAAGTACTTATCACGGAACTCTACAGATCTGGCTGTGATCCTTTCTACACATAAAGGCATTTGTATGGCAGGACTTGAAGAAAGTACTTTCAACAAGACCATTATTAAGTTAGAGATCAACTTAATTATTTTGAATAAAGAAACAGATTAAATATAGTACCTTCAATGGCTGTATAATACTTTATAGTTTCTTGAATTATGGAGTAATCTGCCTATTCCCAGGGAAAATGTGTTCGAGAGTCGCTATGTAATATTCATGTCTCTACAAAAATTGAAGCTCTAATCCCCAGTGTGATTATTTGGAGACAGGGCCTTTGGGGGTTAAGTGGGCTTAGATTAGGTCATGATTGTCCAGCTTTGTTCACAGGAGTGATATTCTACAAAAAGAAGAAAAGTCACCAGATTTGCCAATTCCTCTCTCTCTCTCTCTCTCCCTTTCCTCTTCCCTCTCTCTCCTTCACTTTTCCCCTTCCCTCCTCTCATCCTTCCACCCTCCTTCTTTTCCTCCCTTCTCTCTGTCTTCCTCACTCCCTCAAACCTTCCCTTCTGTTCTCTCCTTCTTCCTGTCCCTTTCTCCCACCCCCTCTTCTTTTCTCTGCACTATATGAAGGCAAAGTGAGAAAGTGGCTGGCTGTGATCTAGGACAGAATCTTCACCTATTTCACTGATTTCAGAAGAGTGAGAAAATAAATGATGTCATTTAAGACACCAAGTCTGTAGTATTTTGTTATAGTATCTTGAGCTGCCTAATAAAATAGCCATCGTAAAAATATTAGTTTGCATTCTCTCAATAACTGATGTCTGAAAAAGCTAAAAATTATAGATAATTTTAAAATTCTGAATTATTTAAGTATAGCTGAAATCATAATTCCCTAATCAGAATCTAAGTTTCCTGAGAGTAAGGACTATTATTGTCATTACTTTCGATAATTTTTTATTTATCATTTTTAAGTAATAGACAAATACACAATGAGGTAATCTGATACTTTCATCTCTTCTCCATCTTAAAATATCAGATGTAAGCAGAAAAAGACGCATTGGTTATCTCAATGATCTCCTGTATATTTAAAACCTGATTTGAAGCAACAAGCATTACTTTACCAGCAATTTGCTCTTTGGAACTTCCAACTAGCTCCCATTCTTCTAAAAACATCTGGATGAAATTAAAATTACTTTTTTCTGTGTTGGGGATCTAAGCTCAGGATCTCATGCAGATTAGGCAAGTGTTCTACCATTGAGCGGTACCTCCAGAACCACAACTAGTTATTTCACCCTATGTCCCTTTCCCTGTCTGCCCATCCAATAGTGAACTATGCACTCAAGAAGGCGTCTGTAGGGCCTGCAACCCTTCTGAGGCCCCCAACCCTGAAGCACCCACGGGCCACATAGCCAAGTTTCTCCACCCTGGCTTATTTCTACTATTTCCAAGCAGCTCGTCCAGGGAGGAAAAATGCCAGAACCAGAGTGTGAAGGCCTGCATCATGGGCTTGTCATTTAACAGTCCTATCACCCGACTTCTCCATAAATAAAGCTGATGATTTAAAATTTCATATCATTTCACAGCAACTGGAAAATTGTCTGAAACAACTGGTTCTTGGTTTAATTGATTCATTAAGTGATTGAAAAAAGTGTCAATGGTAGTAAAAAGTATCCAGCCCTTAGAAAGCGACCTAGATACAAAACTGATAGCACAGAAAGCATTGTGTGACTCGTGATTGAGACTTTAATGCCCAAATCCACTTTCTTGCTCTATTGCATTCACATAAGGAGAATAGTGCGCACCACGAGATGGTGTAAAAGATCCCATATGAGCACTCAGAAAAGACCAAAAGTGTGGAGAGCCACCGGGTGTCTAGGGCATCATGCAACCAGAAGTGAGTGTGGAGAAAACCAAGGAGAAAAGGCAATTCAAAGCAATTGGTGGTGATGAGGGGCAGAAGTAGGACCAGTGGCCAAAGTAATAGCACACTAAGTACTAGTCTAGCTTTGGTCACTAACAAGTTCTATAATTCCTGTAACTGGCCTAACAGGTCCATTTGGATTTGTTGTGCACAATACTCCCAGCTCCTACCACAGTGCCTAGGATAGAATATATTAGGTATGCAATTGCTATTTGTTAAAAGTTTCTTTCAGGTTTCTTACCTGTAAAATGAAAGGCAGTAAATAAGGCTGTCTTGTAGGTCCCGTCAATTATAAAACTGTGATATTTTTGGCTAATTGTCACAGGTCTACATTCAAATGACATTTCATTCAAGCATACAATCTGTGCCAATATTTAAAGTTTTAAAGAAAGTCAGTATAAAAGACCTAAATGTTGAAATACAGAAGGTATTTGAAAATGCAATACCGTTTTCTCCTATACATAATAACAATTTTTTTAAAAAATTTTATCCCTACTAGCATCCTGTGGGGATTATCACCAAACCTTAAGTTCTTTAAAAAGAATTAGATGGTCAAGCTACCAACACAGAGCCCAGCTGTTGTGATTCTAATAGTGGTGATGCCTTTCTACTGACTGGGCTTTCCAGTGCTGCCTCTTCATCTCGTATCTCCAACCTCACATCCTCATCAGCTGCACAGCAGCTTCCCAGGGAAGCCAACAGCCATGAAACATGACTTTAGTCATGAAATAGTTCTTTCTGGTGCATAGAGGCATCATATTAATCACATCTACAATTTTTCACTTGATGCTTTTTAAAATAAATACTGAACAGCAGATGCCAAGCTATATTACAAATCCATAGTGATAACAACCACATGATATTAGCACAAGAACAGACAGATAGACCAATGGAACAGAATTCAGGACACAGACGCAACCCCAAACCATCTGATCTTCAACAATGGGGCCAAAAAATACAGTGGAGAAGTCACGCTCCTTTAACAAATGATGTTGGGAAAACTGTTTAGCCACATGCAGAAAAATGAAATTAGACCCATATATTTTACCGTGAACCAAAATCAAATCAAAACGGATGAAAAACCTAGACATTAAAATCAAAACATTATACTTGTCTAAATTACAAAAAAAAAAAAAAAAAAAAAAAAAAAAAACCATAAAAAAAAAAAAAAAAAAAAAAAAAAAAAAAAAAAAAAAAAAAAAAAAAAAAAAAAAAAAAAAAAAAAAAAAAAAACGTAAAGCCCTTGAAAACATAGACATAGAGAAGGACTTCCTTAATAAAATAGCCAAAGTACATGAGATAACACCAAGAATCCAAAAATGGTATTATATCAAATTCAAAAGCTTCTGTACAGCAAAGGAAACAATTGACAGAGTGAAGAGAAAACCAATGGAATGAGGAAAAATTTTGCCAGCTACTCTTTAGACAAAAGACTATTATCTAGAATATACAAAGAACTGAAAAAATTAGACCTGCAAAACACAAGTTTCAACAAAAAAAAAAAATGGGCATTTGAAGCAAATAGCTGGTTCTCAGAAGAAGTCCAAATGGCAAATAAATACATTAGAAAATGTCTAACTTCTTTGGCCATCAGAGAAATACAAATCAAAACAACACTGAGGTTCCATCTAGTAAGAATAGTTGGTGTTAAGAGCTCAAAAAAATGCTGACAAGGTTGTCTGGGAAAAGGCACCATTCTACATTGTTGGTGGGACTGTAAACTGGTACAATCATTATGGAAAGCAGTACAGATAGCCCTGAAATATCCTGAAAAATGAGTATTTTATATGACCCATCTACACCTCTTTAAGTGCCTTCCCAAAAGAGTTAAAGTCCTTATATGAGGTGATACATGCATACCCATGGTTATAGCAGCATGAATTGTAATAGCCAAATTTTGGAAGAAGCCAATGTCTATCAACACACAAACAGATGAAGAAGATGTGGTACATTTACACAATGGAATACTCTGTCATAAAGAAAAATAAGTTTTCATCATTTGTAGGAAATGCACTTTGAGAGCTCCATGTTTAGCAAACTAAATCAGACACAGAAGGTTAAATATAGCATGCTTTCTTCTACTATGAGAAAATCAAAGTATAAAAAAGAAAAAGAGGGATAGAAGTAAGAACAGGCTTGTGGAGAGGGAAAGAGGATGTAAGGGGGATGAGAAAATGGAATGGGAAAAGTAAGTTAAAATGATCAAGATGTAATACAGAAATGTCCCAATTTCTCAAGCTAGTTATTATTATTAAGCACCACAAATACATGTTAAGAGAAGAGAGAATAAAAAAAGAAATACACAACAACAGTAACTAAGCTTAGCTGGTACAAAAAAATGACAGCATTACAAGAGTAGTGACTGATACTCAAAAAATAAAATAGGATTAGAGGGTCAGATTTCTTCAAGCAGAGTTGTTGGATTTACAATCAATGAGATTCTCATGTATAGTGGAAAAAAAATTTGGGGGGTCTTCCCAAGTTTTCCGTTTGTTCCTTTCTCTAAAACAGATCTCTGATTTATTTGATTACAATAAGTATCTTTCTTTAAAAAAAAAAAAGTTCAGTAAGTAATATTTGTTGAATACTAACCAATATTCTAAGTTTCAAATACTTTCATTTCTCTCTCTTCTGTGTATCTCTCTCTCTGTATCTCTCTCTCTTTCTCTCTCTCCCCCCACCACTCCGCCTCTCTTCATTTTTAGTGCTAGTGCTTAAGCCCAGAACCTCAAACCCGCTAGGTGTTTTCACTTCTAACACTTTGAGAAGCTTCAAAGATGTTCATTTGGCAAATGGAACATCTGAGACCCAAAGAACTTAAGTGAAATCCACAAAGTCACATCGTAAGTGACTAATAAAACCAGACCTCATACTTACCTTTAGACGCTGGGTTAATCCCTTTCTTGTTGCTGGGACACAACTGATGACATGCATAATTTCAGGACAGGTTTATTTTAATTCACAGATTCAGGTCTCAGTCTACGCATGGTCTCCTGGCAATGGTGGAAGGGCCTGGCATGGAGAAAAAGAGCTTACAGTAAGAAAGAGGGAAGCAGAGAGCAGAGGAGGACAAGTCTTGGGACAAAGTCACAGCTTTCCAAGTCACTAGCCAAGAAAGCTTTTTCTAATCAGCCCCAACTCCCACCAACACAGAAAGCCATCAGTGGATGAAGTCAGCAGTATGGTGGCCCCATAATCCACTCATCTTCCAGATATGTGAGGCTTTGGGGAAAATTTCAGAGTGAAACTGTAACAGCTGCACTGAGAACCTTGAGCCCTGTCTGCTCCACGCTTCCTTCCCTGAGGACCCTGGCACATCTCCAGTGCACATGCTTCTACACCACTCCACACAGATATTAGCACTCCTGCCATCAGATCATGCTAAGCAATGCTGTTTTTAACCTTCCTAGAGAAACATCTTAAAAACTTTGGTTTCAGTACCTCATGTTTTCAATGAACTTCTGTATAAATTGCACCATGCAGCCTAAAGGGCATGAAATGAAAGCTAAATCTTCTCGAAGCCTCTACTTTTATTTTACCCTTGAAGGTGCCAAATTCCTTTGGAGTCTTTTGTGTTCAAAATTTGTGCCTTTAGTCTAACCATGAAATTATTCTGTTCAATAGGCTTTGTTAAAAAAAAAAAAAAAGGAACCATTAGGATGCAAATAACCTTTTAAAAAATCACCTTTGCCAGAAAACTGAAGTATAAAACAATGTGGTAGAGCCAGGCAGAGCATTCTTAGTGAGCACTGGCTGCGTAAACCTCATTCCGCATGCATCAGTTCTCAGAGTCAGGGCCCTCAGGGGCACCTGACAGAATTACACAAGAAGTTATGGGGCTCACAGCACTGGGGCTCCTCCTGGCAAGAACATCATTTTTCATCTCCAGCTGACCCCGTGAAGAGAAGGGGTGAAATAAAACCTGGAAAAATGGTAATCTGAGGAATTGAAGTAGGGATTCCATACAGTGGGAGTGAGAGCAAGATGGATTCTTTAAAACCAGAACATCTGCATACATCCTGCTTAAGTTAAAATGAATGCCTCTTGTTCAGCTAATATTTCAGGAGCTCGTACATGCAGCTCATGGGGGTAGGTGCCCAGATCAATGAGTTGGCATCAGAGCAGCGAGTGTAGAACAGACGTCAGAGCAAGACTGATGTCGGGCCACACTCACGGGTAGTTTTGAACCTAAGACCTCTGTTCTCACACCGTCTGGAGACTCATGAATTTAGCAGCACTAGTGCTGGGAATTGAGAATGAGGGGAAAAGGGAGTAGGGAAGAAGCAGCATCCGTGGGCTATGTTGTGGCAGTATTCAGAAAAGAGTTTCTGATGCTCTGAACTAAGGCATGGGCTTAAAAGTTCACCTTGGCTTCCTATCTTGTGTAATATAAAGAAGCTAATTGGAGAAGCCATGATACTTTCAGAAGAGAATATGAGAAACATATTTTCTGAAAATAAAAACTTGGATGGGGCACAAGTATATAAATTATAAAATAATATGTCACTGGCTCAAAATGATGTGCAGTCTCTCTGAGGCAATGTCCAGAAACAGATGACCTTTCCTCTTTCTTTCTTTCTTTTTTTCTTTCTTTCCTTCTTCCTTTCTTTTTTGTTCTTTCCTCCTTTTTGGATAAACACCACATAATGGTCTCTACATTCTTATTGCAATTTGCTGTGTGAAGAAAATTAAAATGCTCACACAGGGCTATCATATCTATTATATATTGTCATTCATTGTTTACCAGAAGGATAAGAGTAATTGTCTACAATCAGTTCTCCAGGAGAAGTATGTAGCACTTACTACTTCCTGTGGTGTACATGCACCATCATGGCCTATTTTAAGCTATTAATGTGAGGGTATTGAATGCAAAATTGGAAAGAGATGCCTACAGCTGTCATGTGTGTGAGCCAGCACACCCCTGTTTTTCTCTTTCCTCTTTGTGTTTATAAGACATTTGGAGTGGTAGAATTGAACTTAACACGGTAGCTTAGTTTCCTCAGTTAATGTGGTGGATAACTCAAATACAACTTCCTTAGAGTATAATTGATTCTAAATCTTTATTTAATATTTTCAAAACCAGAATGGACATTTGTGATTGTACTCCCAATTTCTATAGCCTCTTCTTCTAGAAAGAGATTCTGTTTTCTGCTTGCAGTCTCACTACCTTATTTTTACCCACAGTCCTCAGGTAAAGTTCTCACCACGCGCAGAAGGAGATCACATGACCAGTGTCATCTCCATATCATATGTTCTATCCATCAAGGATGGTTTAACAATGTCATGGGATCCAAAGACAACAATAAAGTGCAATAAGACCTTTGATAAAAAATACTGAGACACAATTGGGCACCTGTTCATAAGAACTTCAGTCTAAAGGGCATAAGCTTTTGAATAACTGGCACCTTCTCACTGCCTCACTAGTGTTAAGTTGGAGTAACACAAGTCCAGTGGACAGGAGAATAAAAAGGTTGCAATTTTGAATTCGGAAGTGTTAAAAGCAAAACGGACCCTAGACTTTAGTCTTTGAAGTGGGTATCTTTCTCTTTTTCGTTAACCCAGTTTGTGTTGGATGTCCTCGACAAATGGCAACATATTTCTGGACAATACAGAGTGACACTCTGATAAATTATCAGTTCATCTAAGTATATTTGCAAAATTTACTGTTGATGATTTTTTTATGAAGCATCCATTTGACAGTTGTGTTATAGGATCAAACACACATGTTGCCTAATCCTACTGTGGTAGACAACATAAAGGCACTCCAGGGATTAGTAAACTGAATTCCAAAAATCTATGAATGTTACAGGCAAGAAAATGGATTCTTCAAGATCCTTGAGAAAGAAAAAACTCTGCCAATGCAGTTTATACTTAGAATCTCTAGAACTGTATGAGATAAATCTGTATTGTTTTAGAAAACAAAGTTTGCAATAATCAGTTGAGGGAACTCAGAACTATACATCAAACAGAGTGAATTTTATTGTATGTAAATTTTTTAAATTGATAAAGAAAATCTGTTATCAGATTTGAGATGCTGGCATGATAGCATGCCCTGTAGGAGATGCTTCTCCTACCTTACCAATCTCCATGACATTCCATCAAGCCATCACACCCATCCCCTCTCTTTTCCCTTCTACTGTTACTTCTTAAATAATAGAACAATAGTATGAAAAATGTGCAAAACTAAGAATCCAGAAGGACAAGAGGCAAGTCTCAGAGGTCCCAACATCTCTAGAAGCTCAGCCAACAACAGCTCAACATTTCTTTAAAAACACAATGCTTAACCAAACTTTGACCCTAAGTTGGTGAGTGGGTGTTTATCTGAATTGTTCTCTCATTAATATTTTACAAGCAGGCCTATGCACAGTTACATTATTCTTAAAGCCACTAAAATAACGATCTCTTCTCTGTTTAAGATCTCACAACTTTGACCCTATGTGCATCACCAGAGAAAAACATTGCTCTATCTTTCAAAAGAAAATCAGTGCAGTCTGATAAAAAGTAGAGACAGACACAGCAAGGAGGGAGGGGACAGCCGCTGGGATATGTCTAGGAAATCTGATGGATGCTTGGAGTGTTCCAGAAGGACAAAACTTCTTCCTTGCACAACTCCATCTTCTCTGTAAGAGTGCAAGGCCTGATGTCCTTCACAGCCAGGGTCACAACTAGGCAAAAACAGAAAGAAAGAAAGAAAGAAAGAACAAGGGGGGAAGAGCCATTTGTCCAATGTCCCCTTAGTGGAGCTCAGCATTCCTATAACACTCCAAGGGGAATAAAAGGAGACAGCCCAGACCTAATTTTGTTCATCACTTTCCAGTTTCTATGTCTGGAAATGTTTCTGGATTACTGTTCCACAGTTCCAAGAAATAAGGTACTTTGCATGTTTATATTCATAATACTTAGAAAGAATCAGAGGTTGTCAGATCCTAGGAAAACTACTAGGTGCGATTAAGGTCAACATAATCTAAATGGGAGTTAATTTCACTAGTTCATGGATTAAAAATCCAAAACAGGGTTTTCTGATCCAGGTGGTGACTTGAAATCTTCCAACAGAGCTCTCTACTCACTATTTCTATAAGCAAGATGTTACCTCCTCTGCCTCTCAAGTCTATGAGATGCTGTCCTTTCCTTTTAAGATAAAAGAAAATCTAAAAAAGTATGTACATACATCTCAAGATTCATTAATAATGAATACCTACCAAAAGCACTTTACATCTACACAATTTCATAAATAGCATCCACTTATTTTTCATGGTGACCTAAGAGACTGACTGTAAGTCATATAATCATAATGTTTAAGTTAATTCCTTCATTAAGCAATTAGTTTAAAATCTCTTTAATGTTGAACCATCTGGGAAAAGAAACCAACAAAATACATTTGAATGTTATTTTAACTTTTTAAAAAAGGGAAACATCAAAGAGGAAATTTTTTCTATATTTTAGGAACCTGTGAATTAAACTAACAAGAGGTAGATTTTAAGAAAAAAAGATACATAGTTTTTATTGATGTTTTACATATATAAGAACTCAATGAAGAATAAAATTCAAAGTGGCTACACTCAAGAACTTATCAATATAAACCATTTTAACAAAGGCAGAGTTCAGACTTACAGAAAATAAGTTTTGGAGAAGTAGTTAGAGCTTATGTGGTAGAAATTATTGGAATATAAGGGTTGTTAGGGTAAGATGTGCTTGGGCAGGCTCATCTCCATTCTAACTCTTCATCTTTAGTGGTAGCTATTGGTATCTTCTTTTTGATAGAAGAGAACAGGGACGATTTTCATACAAAGGGAATGATGCCTTGATTTTAGGCATAGAAGGGGAGGGCTCAGAACTCTCGCATCTGTTGTCTTTCAACTGCTTTTGCCTCAAAATGATTCCTAGGTCTCACACATTGTTGGATAACACAGCATATTTCCCTCAGAAATCTTTGCAGAACATACTGCACCCACAAAAACATAATTTAAAAACTGACCCAAAATAAACACACCCATGGGAACACTGTGTGGTAATGTAAATGCATCGCATTCAGTTTGTTTTAGTAGAAGTCACACTGGAAGACAGAAAGAATACAGGATTAAAAGATTTACAGACTGGCCTGACATTCTGTAAATGTATTCAGTTATATGATCTAGATCTTGCTTAGTAGCTTTTTTAATAGTAATGCTATAATCAGAAGAGCAATGTTTTCTTCCTAATATGATAGGACTGCACAGGTAATGTGGTAATGCTTATCCTATAAAAAGTAATGACTAGAGAATATGATATGTTGATTAATTAAGTCTTGACCCACTCCTCTGCTAGGTCTACAAAAGATTTTAGTGGGCTATCTATAAGAACAGAAAAAAAATTATTTAAAGTTTTAGACTTAGTAGTATCTAACAAATATAGTGCCTTTCTAATATTTAGGTTTTTATCTCATTGGATGACCATAAATTTTTGTTGAACAATAAATTCTCACTGTCATCAAGATGGCAATCTCTATCCGGCTCCCCACACTACATTTATCCCAATGTTACTCTTTTTAGTGTCTTAACTGATGAGAAATTCTAAAATACATGACATATGTTAGAAGTCTGTGAAAAATAGGATGAAACAAGTCACAAGAGACTGAAGCAGTGCTGTCCAGTACCCATAATGTGAACCAAATATGCAATTCTTAATTTCTACCACCCAATTTGAAAAATAAAACACTTAAATTTACCCTAATATATTTTTATAACTCAATGCGTTCAAAACATTACCAATTCAACATCCTATCAATTCAACTTTCAATGAGGTATTTTGCATTTATTTTTTCATATCAGTCTTCAAAATAGTGTTACACCATAACACAGGGGTCTCCAACACCAGGGCTGCAGACCGGTACCAGTCTGTGGCCTTGGAAGGACTGGGTGAACCGATGAGCAGAGAGCAGGAGGTGAGAGGCAAGGGAAGCTCCACCCTTATCAGCACGATCCTATCAGGTTCTAATGCCACTGCTGATGTGTTTCATTCCCTGCTCCCCTCCTGCTGCTGCTCAGCACATCAAAGCTATCCTTCAACAGGTACCTCCCTCCCTGCTATTTAGGATAATGGTCTTCAACTAACCCAGTCCCTACCGTCAAGATGTTGGTGACCCCGGCTATAGCATGTCCTAGTTTGAAGTAGCCACATGTCACATACTTCATAGCCACATGGAGGTCGTCACTATCTTTCTGGAAAGTTTTCCTCAGAATTTAAATGAAGAGAGTTGTGGGCAGAGCTGTTATGATAACTGCTATGACGACTACGACCTGCTACAACCAGGCATTGGGGTTTGTTCTATTCTGTTTTTTGTTTGTTTGTTTGTTTTCTTTCTCCTTTTTTGTATATGTTTGGATGGCTGTCTAATATCCCTAAGAATAGAAGTTGGTTTGAACTTGGCAGCATATTACATTCTGACCTCAAACTTGATTTCATTTGTCATGTTATTCACATTTGAATTTTAACTAAGGTCAGTTTTTCAAAAAATAATTGTCTCCCTATGAGCTTTCTAAAAGGACTACTTGAAAATTATCAAATAGTAAACATTTACTTCCTATACTTTATTAATACTATTACTTCAATAAGAAGAAATTTTTCTCCCTTTTTCTATCTATCAGAGTAGCCTAGATTCTCCTATACTTTAGGCCTTTCAGCTAAATGCCAAGTTGTTCCTAGAGGTTTTCGTTTGCTTTTGCTTTTTGGCTTATCCTTATCCCACCAGCCTCTCCAGATTTTTTCATGTTTCTAGAACCTCAAGAAGGTTGCAAACCCTTCAGGGAAATAAATTCTTTGATCCCTTCTGTATTCACAGAGTCTGAAGTATTCTGTCAAACCCTTGGTTATTAGGCAAACAGAGACTACATGCGTCTACCACCCAGTGTGCTCCCTCCTATCTACACAGCTAGCACACACCACACAGTTACGAGACTACCAACCAAAATCAGACTTGGAAAGTTACACAATATAATTATGAATTGTAATGTTCCATTTCAATCCAATTTTACTAGCTCTTAAAAACCTCATTTATTTCAGATTATGTTAATATTTGACTTCAATATTATTTTCATTCTTTCTTTTCTTGGTATTGATTTCTCTAACAAGCTGCATTTGGTCAAAGCTCTAATTAGTGAACAAATGGATAAGTAAATCATATTCAATATGACTAAGCTCAAGCTATGTTCAAAATAAAATTTTTGTTAATAAATTTAAAGTAATCTTATGAGTCTTCAGTTGCACTGAATAGCATCACTGAAGTTATAATGATTTACTATTTCCTCCCGACAAAGTAGAAATTAATTTTTGATAATGATACACACTTTCTTCAGATTTGGCATACATTTATGCATAATTCCTAACCAGACCCCTGTAGAACATAATCTTATAGCGGAAAATATCTGTGTGTGATAAGACCATGGGATCAATATCTATAGTATGAGAGTCATTCCAAATATTCATGATAAGAAAAACTCCTGGAGTTAGCCAGGAAAACAAAGATCAGATGGATCTAAGAGAAATCAGCTAGCAGGTGTGCAAACCATCAAATAATAAAGAAGGAAATTAAGGAGAATGCCAGGTCATTTTTCAGGGGTTTTTGTTGTTGTTGTTGTTGTTGTTGTTGTTGTTCAATTTGCATAGATTTTTATTCAAATAAGTTTTTTTCTACTTCTTTCAAGATGAATTTTCTATCTTCTTTGGAGTTGTATCAGCAAAATAGTGGACAAATAGATCAACAGAACAGAATAAGGAACCCCATAAATGTAGTTAGTCCCATCTTGCACTATGGAGCAAATGCCCTGCATTGGAGAAAGCAGTCTTTTCAATGAATGGAACAATCAGACATCCACAGGCAAAAAAAAAAGAAAGAAAGAAAGAAAGAAAAGAAAGAAAGAAAGAAGCATTCTCAATATTATACCTAAAACAAAAATTGCCTTAAAAGATCAAAGACCTAAATGCAAACTGGACAGTAATTAAATTCTTAGGAAGTAACAGGAGAAAAATCTATATGACTTTAGATTTGGCAGTCACTTCTTAGCACCATTCATGAGAGAAAGAATGGATTAAACATGTAAAATTTCTGCTTTGTGAGAGACTCTGGCAAAACAGTGAAAATATAAGCCAAAGACTAGGAAAAAATGTTCACAAAAGACATACCAGTAAGGGACTGTTAGGTCTGTGTGTCTAAAAGATAGTACATAAATGTGATATTTAACAAGGGAAAATTGCTTTAGAGAACAAAAACATGATTTACTAGAGGCTGAGAGGAAAGAGAAAAGAGATCCTTAGAAGAATCACGGCAGGCTCAAAGACGGAGGAGCTGGTTCCTCTGAACATCCAGAGACAAATGTGTCAGGAGGAAGGCACACCTGTATCTAACAAAATACCCTACAGCAGGAAGAAAAGATATTTTTGGTAGAAAGTGGTAACTTAATACATTTATCATCTGTATGTCAACTCATTCCTGAAAATACTGAAGGCAATTAAAAAACGAAATAAATGAGGAGATTCATTCATTCAAAACAACAATTTATGGAGCCCCTCAGATGTGCCGTTCAAACGATAAAAATTTTAACAATGTCCTGACAGAGTTTGCAACTTAGTGTAAGAGAATCAAAACTCAAAATAGATATGAAAACAAACATGCCTACAAATAAATCTACCATGCAATGTTGAAGTCCAGAGCAGGTAAAAAGAAAAAGGCGCTTATTGGGATATACAAAGACATGTTATTTTTGATGAATTTGTCAAAGAATGCATTTCTGATGAGGAAAATAAAAGTTGAAGAAATGAAGTTGAACTTGTCATGGAATCAAGGAAGTTGGGCCATTTGTACTCTTGCTCAGGACTCACAGAAATATTCCCAGAAGTACAGATGGAAGCCACTAGATTTCTTAAGAATTAAACACAGAAGAAACATATTTTCACCTCCACTTCATTCTAGTGGATAAGCGAGTCACTAATATCAGCTTAGACTTAAAGTGAGGAGCATTGAACTCTACTTTCTATAGTAAAAGTAGCAAGAATTTGTATTTCTCTTTAGTCTTCCAGCCGTGCAGAAAGGGTTCTACAGCAGGAATTGGTAAGTGAAAGTCAAGCAAAATAGAAGCAAGTGGGCCAGATCCACCCCGCTGTCTGTTTTTGAAAGTAGTTATATTAGAACACAAATTTTCTCACGGTCTGTGGCTACTTTTCTACCTCTAGAAAAATTGAAGAAGTGAATAACTGTAACGGAGACTGCATGGCCTGCAAAAGTGCCAATATTCCCGCTACCCCACCCCTTCCAAAAGGAGTCTGCTGACTCCCAGACTACAGGAGTACACCCATGCTTTTCTTTATTGCTCCACGAGGTCCCCAGAATTTTTACCGTCAGTATTGGCTACAAACCCCTAGGAACAACTCTGTCTTGAGTAAATCAAAGTGAAAGATGATTTCCAAAATGAAAACTGATCTCCAGGCACAAAGCATGGGCCTCGATAAGAACCACAACGTGCCAAAGCAACTCACAGGAAACTAGAGCTAGCCACAGCCAAGTGTAGGGACCCCTGTAAACATTAAAACACTGGAGACTTAGGATAAATTAAAAGTTTTACCAATGTGTATTTGGCAGACATCTCCCCCATACCCGGCAAACCATCCAGAGTTGGGTACAATAAATACAGAATAGAATTCCCTATGGTAGAAGGGCCTACTGATTGGGATTCAAGTCAAATCTATTACCGTAGAACTCAAAATTTAGTTAGCTAAGTGAGTAGTCCTGAAACCATCGCTATGTCACGTCGATAAAGTATAACAAGACCATAACTGCTGAGGTCAGATACTGAGGATTCAGCCCTGGGTTTCCCACCAGGCTTTTATAACAGCCATTTTAGAATGAAGTTGTAAACTATGTCAAAGATGAACAACAATGCCTCGCGGAAGAGGTAGGCCATGGATCCAGGTAAAATCATTGCTGTTGGTAGGCTTATCACAAACCATGTGTGCCATCTTCTGATTTGGCGTATTTGGCCCTAAACTCAGAATGTGGGAACATTTCTGAGACAAGTGGCAAGTAGGGTTCTTGACTCCTCAGTAATTATCTTGGTCCCATCACATCTATTTTTGACAGACATTACAAAAATAAATCAAGAACTAAACCAAAAACAAAATCAAAAAAAATCTAATAAAAGGTATAGTGAAAGTACACTATAGTTTTTGTTTTGTTGTGTTTTGTTTTGTTTTTGTTTTGATTTTGAGACAGGATCTTGGTCTGTAGTGCAGGCTGGTCCTGAACTCACTATGTAGCCCAGGCTGGCCTTAAACTCACAACAATCTTCCTGCCTCAGCTTCCTGAGCACAGTGTTTTTAAAGTATGTGACAGATTAAGATGAAAATTAGTAGATACAGAAAAATAAAGTTGAAAGCAACTAATTAACATAAACATAAAAGAAATAACAAGCTTTTACCCGTCTTGCAAGAGGATGAGGGATAAAGCTGAAAACTGGATGCTAAAGAGAAGAAATTTAAAGCCAGAAGGCTGGTACCACTTGCCAAAGAGTAACTAGAAAGGTAAAAAGCCTGAGATGGAAACCCCCACCTAGACATATCCAGAAGTGTGCACCACTGTTCATTTGTCAGAAAATGCTTTGAGACTATTATGTTTAATGAAGTAAACCAGACATAAAAGGTTAACTATCACTTATCACATGATCTCACTTATGTGAGAAACTCTCAAAACATAAATAAAATAGTGAAATAAAAGAGAAAATAGGGAAGTAGATTTCTTGATGACTTGAAGGGGACCTGAGGAAAGGAAAAAGTGGAAACCTGGTGGGGAAGGAGAAAGAGAAATAAAAGATCAGTATGTATACACAAGCTGTGTGTAATCAATCGGTAAATGAGTATGTATCATGAACACAAATAAATGAAAAGGAGTATACATTTAGAAAGTAGAAACAAAAATTAAAATAAAATAAAACAAACACTTTAGAAAAAAGAAAGAAAGCACCCTGCTGGAAGCAAGCAAGCTGTAGGACTTCTCAGTAACACAGAAAAACTGATCTGTGGAGAAAGACTACCTGGAGATCCCTTTCAATATCCTTCGTTCTAGAGAGGAACCGTTCTGCCCAAACCCCAGATAACCTCACAGTTCTCTCCCTGGAAAGTAGCGGAGCTTTACCTTCTAGAATCCACAAAGGCTAACGTTGAGTCAGCAAAAACAAAAATTATAGAACCTCTCAAGTGTCCCAGGAGGTCAGTGTTTTCCAAACCTAGGCATTGACAACACGGTTGCCGTTCAAGAGATTCTGATTTAATCCACCTGGATAAAGGAAGGTGCGTTGGGGTAAATGTTCCACAGCTGTCATCAGGACTTCGTTCCGGCGGACTGCAACCCTTTTAACAAGATCCCCAACTCCCCCACAAGGAATTTTAATAGTTATTCAATATTAAACATAATGACTTATGATCTTCAGAAAACAGACTTTTTTGGATTTAAAAGCAGGTGGAGGGGAGGAAAAGGTCAGAATAAGAAATCAGAGTTACACAAATCAAGTAAAAGTTTTAGCCAAGTAAGAATAAACATAAAAAATTAGAGTTTTTAAAAAATCTTTTCACTACAGCTAAGAACCAAGGAAAGCATGAGGATATGTTTCACTGGCCGCATGTAAGTATGAGAATGTTGCCAGAATAAACAAGACTCCCTTGAAATGTGTATTTCTCCAGGATCAAATGTATATACCCCACACAATATCTACCTCTTGCTTGAGACTAACAGAACCCAAAAGAAGACGACTCAAAACCTTTCCTTCCCAGCTTCACAGAGATGGATACTCCCAAGAAATGACGTCTGCACAGAACACTGCAGAAATCACAAACCTCAGGAGACTTGGAACTCTCTCCCCCAGCGTGCAAAGGTGGTAGAAAAACTTTAGTATATATTCTTTATATCAAATAATTTGTAATCAAAAATTAAAAATAGAACTTAATATTTAATGTCATTGATAGCATATAGGTCATTCCTATCTATCTACAAGAAATTGATCCCAGAGGTCCATTGCTAGTGACCAATCAAGGCAGGACACAAAGACCCAACACTTTTGGCTCAACAAGAACAACTCTGAGGTGCACTGAATATTCTGGAAGTACCTGGAAGAGAAAGTGCAAGAATACCTCAAAAACCATTGTTTCTTTCATCACCTCTCCCATGCCCTCCCTACCGATTGGGAAGAAAGAATGGGGGGGGGGGGGGACTCTATTGATTGCACTGTCTAGTACAAGAGTCCCCAATACCTGGCCTGGGCCTGATATTGGGTCTGTGGCCTTGGAAGGACCAGGCAGCCGGGATAGATGAGTGGGAGTAGAAGAGGGGCTGCTAGTGTAGCCCTGCCTGCTGTCTGCACACTCCTACCAGGTTGTAAACTTGTAGTTCTGCTGCTAATCTGGCAAGAGGCACAGCTTCTCTCCCCATTCCCCTCCGGCTTCTGCTCCCATTTCAAAGCCATCCTCCAGCAACCTACAGCCTATCAAGGACCATCCTCCACCCCACCTTGCCCTTGGGAGAATGGTCTTCAACTAAGCCAGTCCCTGGTGTTAAAAAAAAATGGGGTCTACTGGTCTAGCATACTTTCTCTCTGCATGTACTGAGTAGCTAAACCTGTGACAGATTTCAAGAATGATTCGTATAGCACTCAAAATAATCCTTTGTAACTTTAATCAACACATTTGAACTCAATTTGACAATTTCATCTATTTTATTTCACCTTTCCTGTTGTAATCTTTGCTTAATTCATTATTGGATTGTTTCATAGTGACCCCTTGGATCATTCTCAGAAACTTCATCCAGACTTGAAAAAATTTGTGAATCTTGCTTTAATATCAATCAAAAATTTGCAATCACTGAAAATATATTTTTTAAAAAGAGTATATTTTCCTTTTCTTTCATTGGCATACATCAGATTTAGAAAGACTGTGAAATATTTTGTGCCTGATCAAATAATTCTTGCTAGATGATTCAAAGTAGCAATGCCCTTGTAAAATCCACAAATGTTGTGTACAGCTCACTTGACATCACCTACAAGGAAACAGCAGCTGCCAAAAAGAAAAGAAAAAGGTATTTCATAGAAAATCAGTAGTTCAGGGCTATCCCCAAGAGATAGGGCAGCAAGAGTTCTTCCCTGACCTGCTCTGCCTTCTTTTTGCTCTGGAAATATAAATTCCTCCAGCCACTGGACCTGGCTTGTGAGATGGCTGCTCAACACAAAGGTCCCTGCTTGGCAGTGGTCACAGCAGCAGTGAAGTAGCCCACACCCGGCTGTGCCCATCACTCTTGCAGCCTTAGTTGCCTCTGGGCTCGCTGTTAGACCTCCATGTTTCAGCAGGCTCTCTTCAAGCCCTGGGTGAGGCTGCTCAGGGCTCGAGCTGCCAGATAAAATGCAGGACAGTAGGACAATGTGAATTTCAGCTAAAAAGCACATAATTTTTCAGAAAAAAATTCCCAAGTAATATACAGAATATATTCACAATAAAAATCTGCATTTATAGTCAGGCATGGTGGCGCATGCCTATGTTCCCAATACTGAGAGGCTGACGCAGGAGGACCACAAGTCAAAGCAGACTCCAGGCAACTTAGTGACTTAGCAAGACGCTATCTCAAAATAAAAAGGATTTTTTAAAAAGAAGGAATTAAAAAAAAAAAGACTGGGGATATAGTTCAATACAAAAGCCCTAAGTTCAAATTTCCAGCAAGGAAGGGGTGGGGGGGTGGGGGGGGCTATGTGTTTCAATGGGAAACTCAAAGCTAAGTAGGTATCATGTAGACTTTCTAAACTTGGTCTTAGTTACTTTTTCGTTGCTATGACTCAATACCCGACACCCACAAACTTAGGAAAGGAAAGGTTTATTTTAACTCACAGTCTCGAAGGTCACAGTCCATTCAGGGGTGGCCGGCAACAATCGAAGTACATGGCAGAGAGAGAGGTGGAGGCAGCTTCCCCGGACAAACAGGAAGACAAGCTGAGGCTGTTGAGACTAGTCCCAGTCCTCCAGGAAGGCAGGTGCAGCTTATGTATCCTTTCAGGTCTCCGCCCAGTAACCACTCCCCTCCTGCATCCAGGTGTGGCCACTACACACCGTTAATCCTAACTTAACTGCAAATCCACCCCTCCTGAACAGACCCCAATCCACCAACATCACATGGTTCCATTAAAATACTTAAGACTTTTGGGGGACACTCCAGATCCTAACCACAACACTTGGCAATCCTATTAAGTACTGAATGCTAGAATCACTCCAACCTAACCTCGGTCAGAAAAAGAGCAGCGGGAATCAATATTTCTTTAAACACACATGACTCATTGTCTCTGTGCATCTTGTGGGAAATGCTGCTGCTATACTTGATGCTGGCAATCCTCTCAGTCTTTTTGAAACTCTTCTTGGTTTTCTTTCAGATATTATCTTTTCTTACTCTCTGTATCTTACCATCTCTCCCTGGATTTAAAGTTTCTCCCCACTCTTTAAATCCAGGGCAAGTCGATGCTTTCTGCAGTTGATCAGATAACAAATATTTTCAGCTTGGAGATGAATGAAGTGTCTGTCATGGTTCCTCATGTCCATCGGCAGCCACTGACAATAGGTGAATGAATAAGCCTACCTGTGTCCCAATAAAACTTTATTTATGCCAGTAAACTGTAGGCCAGATTTAGGGGCAGGGCCAAACTTTGCCAATGCTTGCTCAGGCTGCACGTGCACCTGGACCCCTCGGTGCTACTCTTTGGCACTCACCCTCTTTGTGTCCCCTCTCATTACGTGGCAGACTTTCCAGCAATGCTCAGATCATAAGCCCTGACATCCATCCCAGGCATAGTATTTTTTTCTGAAAGTGCAATAGACAACTATTCCTGAATGTCCTGCAGAAACTTCAGGTGTCTAAAACCCAGGTATGAAACCATCTCCTGTTCCTCTACATTCCTAGTTTCTACCAAGAAAACTGCCATCCTTACAGTGGGCACAGCTGTTTTTATAGCAGTGCGCTTCCTCATTTTCCCAAGTTGCTCGTCTTCATTTAGTTGATCAGTTGTGAAAATCCCATGTATTTCTACTGCACTGTGTCTCACCTCTGTTCCTACACGGGAAGCTTTCTGTATGTGCCAGGCAGCCCATTTCCATGTCATCCAAGTAGCCCGTATCTCTTGACCACATCTCACCATTACAGTCAGACTGCCCGTGTCTCAGCATTGCTCCCATTTTTTTCTTTCTTCCTCAAAACTTTTCAAAGACCTCCTAATGCTTTTGTTTTTAAAGGCCAGATTCTTTAGGCTTACATCAAATACCCTCTACGAGTCAGCCCCGTACTAATTATCTCCACTGTTAACAATAGTCCTAATAAACTACAATATTCCCTTAGCCACCCAAGCACTTTCTTACATTTTTAATTGTCTCCTGCTTTGTGTTTTCCCTGCCCAGACTGAACTACTGTCACACAATTCCTAACCCGCACTGGAGGGCTTAGCTTAAATTGTGTCGTATCTTAATCTTTTAACTGAAAGCAATGTGTCCATATTCAGAACTCCACTGGCATCTGGAGGGCCTCTCTTACAACTATAATGACTTTGTACGTGTGTCACACTTAGCTCCAGCGCTGTCTTTTTTACATGCTGTTAGCAAAATGGAAAAATGACTCTCAAATCTTTTTTGTTCTTCCAGGCTTTCATTAGAAAAATCTTCCAATCTTGATCTTAGGCACTCAATACAAACTTGCTAAAAGAATTGGAAGGAGACTAGTTTTGATAAACAGAATACAAAGATGGCCAAGAGTGGGTTTGTGTGTGCCTGTGTCTGTGTGTGTGTGCACACATGTATGTATGTTAGTGGACAGTAAAAGGAGGGGGAGAGAGAGAGACAGAGACTCCAACTCACTAATTACTTTTTTAACTTGTTCTTTAGCCCATCTTCCCTTCTTCCCATTGCAGGGAAGGGGAGAAAGGAGCATGGAATAGTTACAACTCTAGATGGAAAACAGTAACCTAAAAAACATGCACAAAAAAAACTTATCTTTTGCTGGTGTTGAGAATTGATAGTTTTTGTGTTTTGTCTGTATTGTTCGATTAGATTGGCGTAAAAGGAACAGGAATTTTTACATTGCTGAAATATGCCATTTGATATTGGAGTGCAATCTTTTTGCAAATGTGATGTTATATATCATTTTAATGCCCGTTTCCCTGCTTCATTTTTGCCAATGATTTATTATTATGTGGTGTTTATTTTATATTTATTTAAGACTGTGGAAATGACGTTAAACAAATAGCAAGTCTAACCAATTTTATTATTTGAGTTTCAAAACGAGTCATAAAGGAGCGAGGTGGACTTTCCAACATCAACAGCACTTTTGATCCAGGAGCTGGTAACAAGCGTACACTGCGGTGGTGGTTCAAGAAATTTTGTAAAAGACACAAGAGCCTTGAAGACACAAGCATAGTGGCCATCCATCAGAGCTGGAAATGACCAACTGAGAGCAATCATTGAAGTTGACCCTCTTATGAGAAGTTGCCAAAGAACTCAGCATCAACCGTTCTATGGTCATTATTCAGCACTTTAAGAAACTGGAAAAGTGAGAAAGCACTCTAAGTGGGTAAGTGGGTACCTGACAAGCTAACTGGAAATTAAAAAAAAAATTTTTTTTACCTTGAAGTGTTGTCTTCTCTAATTCTATGCAAAAATAATGAATCATTTCTCCATTGATTGCAATATGAAACAAAAATTGGATTTCATATGACAATCAACATGATCATTGGGCAGACCCAGAAGAAGCTCCAAAGACTTCCCAAGGCCAAATATGCACAACAAAAAGGTCATGGTAACTGTTGGGTAATCTGCTACTAGTTTCATCCACTACTGCTTTCTGAATCACAGCAAAACCACTCTATCTGTGAAGTTGATCAGCAAATCCATCAGATGTACCAAAAATTGCAACACCTGCAGCCTGGTTAAGAGTAAGGTCCAATTTTTCTCCATGACCACACCCAACTGCATAGAGCACAATCAATGCTTCAAAAGTTGAACAAATTGGGCTATGAACTTTTGCCTCACTCACCATCTCCACCTGATCCCTCACCTGCTGACTACCACTTGTCCAAGCATCTAAAAACACTTCCACAACCAGCAGGAGAGAGATAATGTTTTGCAATAGTCCCTCAGTTTCCATAGCATGGATTTTTATTCTAAAGGAATAATCAAATGCATTTCTTTTCCCCACCATTCTTATTAAAATACATATGCAAATTATGTTTACAATGAACAATGAACTTGAGTATTGTCTGCACATATATATCACATCAACTTTACAATCCCTTCCCATTTTTGCCCCTTCCAATCCCCCAACTTCCACTATCACACCATGGCGTTCTATAAAATGCCTGTTTTCTGAGTTTCCTAAATCAGAGAAGCTGTATGATACTTAACAAATTTAATCTTATGCGTTTGACTCATTTCACTCAAATGACCACTCTTTAGCTCAGCTTCCCACCCCTAGAATGGGTTGCAGTGGTTAAATCTTGATGCCTCATCTCTGAATCCAGCAGATCCTTCATTAGAATATTTGCCAAAAGGTTTTTTTCTATATTTTGTGCCATATATATATATATATATATATATATATATATATATATATATATATATCTTTGTTGAGATTCTTTAACTTGGCCTCATTCACCAGTCCACATAAGAAAAGAACTGTAACAATGTAATTTATACGACTAGTAAATATGAGAAAGAAAAATAGAAAAGTTAAATTTCAAATGCCTTAGCTGAGAACTGAAAGGTAAGTGTTTGTATATTCAAAAGATGATCATTACATCAACCAATTTTCTTAGGATAAACTTGCATCCCAAATAAGTGAATTACTACAATAAACAAACTTAAGTCTATATCAAACTGCAACAATAAGTAAACTTAAATCTATATCACATAAGTATAGTTAAGGTAATAGATATGATGGCATAGTTATTTCAGAATATTTTACCTATCATAACTTATTTACTAACATTTCACTCATTACTAACATTTTTGCCAGATTTAGTTTATCTACCTATTCATCCATAAATTTATGCATTTCTTGTTGACAAAATGTATTGATTGTAATGGTTCTTACTTTAATTAATAAAGATTATTTGAGCCTAGATATAATAATTTAAAATTTTCAGTCCAGAGTTTCAATAACTTGCAAGAATTCTCTGGGTTGAAAATTACACAGAAAAGGATGAAGCATGAATATTATGTAGAAAAGAATGAGAATAGGTTGTCATTTTAAAATTATATAGAAAAAGGACAATTTTTAAAAACGTACTATTTGCTGACATTTCTGCAGTGTGTTAGGTGGGTTTGCCCATCTCCTGAGATCCTCACAAAGTCCTCAGAGGTAATCTCCTTCATCGATGAGGAAGACGGAGCTCAAAAGGCTCAGGTGGCTTACAAAGAATAGTCAAGTTTCAATGTGGGTCTATCCAATTCAATAGGTCACACTCTTATTAAATTGAACCTCGCTGTTGACCAGTGCCGGCTGCAGATGTTGTTGTAGTTTTTGGTACATCTCATGGATTTGCTGATGACACTTCTCAGATAAAGTGGTCCTGCTACCTTGTACATTAAAAATAACCATCATTCTGCATGTGAGACCCCAGAACCCTAGGAGATGTAGATTCATTGAAGGCATATTACAAAATGAAGAGCTGTAGCAGGCAGAGTTGGATCAGAAACTAGAAATTATTCCAAATATATTAACAGCAAGGATTTAATACAAAGAATAGGAACTGATTATAAAGTTAAAACTAAGTGACCAAAAATAAATAAACAAATAAATAAATAAATAAATAAATCAACATGAGGCCCTTTCGGTATTGAAAAGCAGGACAACTACAGGAAGCACTTACCTACCTACCACCTCTGGCCATGATGGAGCTGGGTGACAGGAGATGGCGAAAATATGGAAACTCAGCTCTTTGAAAGCGATGCTTCAAGGAGCTGTAGCTCCACTCTGGCAGGCATGAGGGCTGGAGCTAGGCAGCTAGACTGGCAACTACACTCAGGTTATGTGTGCCAGAAGGAGCTGCCGGCCCCAGGGATAGACCCTGCAGGGCACAGGGTCACAAAAATACAGAGCCGAGAAGAGCAAGCCCTTTCTCATCCAACCTCCCTACTACCCTCCATGGATACAACCTAACAGAGAAGTAGATGGCAATAGATTTGAGATCTATAATGTCTACTAAGCACCACTAAAATACAGCATATGAAGGAGTGGGACCTGGGACTGAGAAGCGATGACTTAAGATGTGGCACAGGGGGGCGCGGGTGGGGTTCTGTGGTAGAACAATGGCTCCACGCAAGGGCCCTGTGCAGCACAAGGGAGATATATGTGAAGAGAATTCCATTGAGGTGTGATGCTTCTAAGTTTGAAAGTGAGGGCAAGTGGACCAAGATAAGCAATATGAAAATCACCTATTGAAAATGACATTATAAAGATACTGTAGTGGGGGACCTGAAGGCAAAAATAGCTGTCCCCTGTTCTGCAGAGAGTATGTTTCAAGTCCTCCGGTGAATGCCTGAAATTGCACAAAGAACCAAACACTATATATACTCGTGTTTCGTCCACACACAAATCTATGAGAAAGCTTAACTCATAAATGAGGTACAGTTTAAGATTAACAACAATAAATAGCATTAAAATTGAATGATGGCAACAATACAACATAATAAAAGTTTTGCAGGTGTTCGTATGCCCTTGTTCTCAGAACATTTTTCAGGTATAGGTTAACAACAGGCAACTAAAATCATGGTTAAGAGAAGCTGAAGTTGGGGGAGATGAGAGAGAGAGAGAGAGAGAGAGATGCAAAAAAATGCAGATAGATTTCTTGACTCCAGAAATCCAATAATAGTCCAAGAAAACACCAAGACAAATTACTTGTAATTTTCAGAATGAAAGGGAAAAGGTAAAATTGTCATAATTGGCAAAGTTCTGTTAATTCAAACCCCAAGGAGTGCTAAAATGCCATCATTTCACACTAGAGGTCACCCCCGGTAAGAAAATATAATTGTATCATCTTTCATTGTTCCCCCGTAGCTGTTACAATATTGAAGAGCTGCTCCTTATTGTAAAGAGATTGGATTTTTATGAGACTGACATGCTAAGCAGCTTTCTAGTCAAGTAAAATACTGCATTAAGCAGAATTCACTTTCTTGCTTTAGTGAGAAGCAGATACATCGACGACCTAGTACAGGAGACGATATTCACTGTATGTAATCACCGGCTATTTCTAAGTTATCAACTCTACTCAGAGGCAAGTCAATAGTTATTAAGAAACAATGTGTCTTACATATCTTATACAATGTAGAGACTTAGACACAGTTTTTAAATTAGGAACAAATCTGACCCACATCAATGAAAAGCAACTATCAACATGAAATAATTATACAAAATATTTTAACAAATCCATTAATGTTGGAGTTTGCTGCATCAAAGACATTTATAATTTATCAAATTAGAATGCCTTTCTGTATTATTTTAAGGCAAATTATGACGAGTCAACAGCAGTGCCAAGAGAGAGATTTATTAAAATGTCTAACGGTTGGAGGGGAAGGGCGCTCATTAAGTACTGAACTCCAATATTTTTAACGACTTATATACACTGAAAACGAGATGACCCTTCTTTGGAAAGCTCACACATTCATACGCCTCATATCACTTTTATTTTATCTCCATATCGTTGTTGTTCGGCTACCTGTGCCTCCGGCCTTCTGCTCTCATTAACCATCTATTTCGTTGCCATTGATGTTATTTGTTTACTCTTCTCTACCAATATTCTGGTCTTTCTGCATTATTTATTAAAAAACATCAAAAAGGACTGTTTTGTTTATACTTTTTCCAGCTGCCATTCTTGGAGACATCAGTCACCAGATAGCTCACACCACACCAGGGCCGAATCCTCAGATCCTTGGTCCCTCATCACACGTGGACTGTTCTCGTACCTCATTTCAGCCACCAACATACCTGTTCTCTTCATTTTCCTTTTCATCACATAAATGCAACACCTTTGAAACTTCCCTCACCATAGCTTGTCCCTCCTGTGCTGTTTTGATATAGGTGAAGGAGAAGTAGGGGGAGAGAGAAACACAGATATACCGGTGCGTAGGTGGGTAGGTACGTAGATAAGTTAGATAAATGCATGCATAGGCAGCCATATGTATTACATTTTACAGCATCACAGTATGTATCCTGCTACTCTTTGGCCTCATACACACAATCTACTGATACTTAGCTTTTTTGCAATTGTGAGAATTTCCACAAAGCCATTCTCATGCCCAGTTGAGATCCCATGGTCTATTATCATCATCACTTATTTGCTACGTGCCCAACTCTTTCACCCACGTGTTCCTCCAAAGGTCCAGAAGCCTTCGGATGAATTCTAACGTTGGATAAACCAAGCTACGTCTTCATTTTATACACAAAGCCAAAAACTGAAAGCTAGAATGCAAAATAGCCTCTCAAACATACTTCCCTAACACACTTACTCACTTACCCACCACAGTGGAGTTTTACATTATTCTCTCCAAAAACTTCAGAGAAAACAGTGCTATTTCCCCAACAACCACATGCACACAGGCTTTCAGCCAAAGTTAATGCCTCACATTTGATGAAGAAAAAAGAAGCAACTTGAGATAAATGGTCTTAGCCTGCCACCAGCACACCCGTTGGCCTTCCTGGAGCTCATCCAACAGCTTTCAGTCTCCCCTCCACTAAGACGAAGTATGTCTGCCTGTGCATCCTTCCACTTGTACTCAATTCCTCCATCTCCACTGAGTACATGCTTTTCAAATCCTCATCTGTCCTTACTGTCCATTTCCAGTGACCCCACTAGACCTGCACCAATCCCCACAGTCCACCTGCAGCTCCTCGAGTATTTCTGTTATTTTTTATAGCAAAACTTTTTGATGCATTATGTACATGCCCAGTCATCACTTCCTGCCACGTTAACTAACTTCTTAGCTCATTGTCTTCTCTACATACTCTATTACTATAAAAGCTTCTGGTAACCATCACCAAATCCACAATGTTTCGTATGCATTTGACACTTGTACTTCTTTATAATACTCAAAATCCTGGCGAACCTAGACACTGTTGGCCACTTGGTATTCCTTCAAATACAGCTTTAATATTGGTGACTTTGCATTTTGCTTCCTTTCTTGCTTACCAATCCCGTCCTCACAGCCTTTCTTCCCACACACCACTCCACCTCCAGTCCAGATTTGCACAGGTAGAGTGCCTCAGATCTCCTCCGAGCTCCACTCTTCTCCATCTGCAATATTTTCCTTGGTGAGATTTCCCATCTTTCCATGGTTTTAAACACAATCAGACTGTAAGCTTATCACATTTACATCTCCATCGCTGACCTCTCCACTGAGTGCTAAACTCTGACCTATAATTAAGTGTCGCTCCATGCTTAACAATTCCACTAGAATGTCTAATCACCTTATTAATCCTAATGTGATCAAACAGCGTATTGACTTTCTTGATTTTATCCCTCTTATGTATCACTTGACACTCTGAGATCCCCACCAAGCACATGATACTTAGATCCAAGATTTAAGCATCATTCTTTTTCTCTCTTTCTCTCACCCCTCCTCATCCCTCACATGTAATGCCCTAACAGACTGTGACAGATTCACCCCTAAAATTGATTTCCCAATCCCTCGACTGCTTTTCATTCTTCCTGTACTATTGCCATTCCTACGGTACCTGGCATCATCATCACCCACACAACTGCACTGGTCTCCTACTTGGTCATTTTACTTTCACCACACACAAAAAATTGAACTACCTCTTTTAAGTTCAGATCTCCTACCATTACATAACATGCCCTCTACACACATGTACTTAAAACATTTCCTTCCCTTTGCATTTAGAATAAAACTCAAGCCTTTCCCATAGTGTACAGAGGTCAGTGGGATAGAACATAGCTCTACCTTTTCCGACTCAGGGCTTTCTCTCTTCATAAGCTGTAGATGCTCCAGCCTTAACAGTTTTGATGTATTCACCAAACTCACTGCTATGAAATGAAACTTTGTGTTCCTTGAGGATTCCTACATCGAATATGGACCTCCAACATTATGGTATACAATAAAGGGACCTCCTGAAGACAAACAGTTCCTGATGGCGGAGCCCTCACGAACGGGATTGCTGCTCTCATCAGAAGATACTCGAACGGACAGTCTCAACCATTCTCTGCCATGAGAAGACACAGCAGAAGGTATCTGCCCGCAAACTAGGAAGTGAGCCTTCACCAGACCTGGAGTATGTGCCCCCCACCCCAATCTTACACCTCAACCATTCAGAACAATGAGAAATAAATGTTTATTGCTCCCCATCGATGGTATTTTTCTAAAGCATCCTAAGAAGGCTAAGATTTTCCCAAATTGACTCTGTAATAAACAGGGTCACCATAAGGCCTTGCTATTGTCTCTGCAGGGAAGATCCGCTCCAAAAATCCCCTTTTCAAGGCTCACACATCATCTTCACAGAGACCTCAACATATTTCCTTGCTTCTGTTCCTCACAGCATTTAGCCTAGCATCATCCGTTGTTTTGGTTACTTGCTTTGGTGCTTGAATGCTCTGTCAAGGCCAAGGACCTCGCTCATCTCATTCAGCTACATATCCCACGCTGACCACCTACACACAGCATAGTAGGCACTAGATAAGTCGGTGTACCAGAAAGCTGAGCAGAAGAAAAAAAAAAGGGTTTAAAGCCTTCTCATAACCGTACCAACTCAACTACTTACACCTTCCCTGGCAGCTTGCTTTCCAATTAACTAAATTTCATCTTTGCAAGTTTATCCACAACAAAGTACAGAGCAAGGCTGAGCTGAGAGGCATGGCTCTGTTAAATAAAACAGATCTGACAAGATCAGACCACTGGGGTTTGGTCATTCACATTCTGGATGGCTGAAAATGATAATGTGCCAAACCTCCTTGGGTACTCAGTGAACCACGCTCCTCACTGTCTTCCTGCACACTCCAGGCACTTACCCATCTGGTTCGCCTGGCTTGCCTGCTTGTGTTCAAATGAGGTTTCTCAGATGAAAGCGAATGGTGTGTGTCCAACCTGCAGGAGCTTCCAGCAGCTGAATCCCAAGCCTTCTTTCATCTGCAGGCATCAGAATCCGGGAGACAGAGGAGGAAGAACAAGCCCAAGGTAGGATTCAAAAGACTTGGGTTCAAATCCCTCTTTATCTCTAATTAAACGTATTGCTTCATTAAATTCCTTTTCCACTCTGGGTTTCAATTGTCTGTGGGGTTCATGCTAGGAATTTCTTGTAGCTCTCACATCCCACATTTGTAAACCACCCAGTAGTATACATTTTTCAAGTTGCAAATTCTCCAGTCCAGCAATATAGTTTCCAACTTAGGACGAGAGGGGTATGACTGCTCTTTGGGCTATTTGTATGTGCCCATAACTTCATAATAAGGAGATTACCATCACCACACCTCTTTAACGTTGCTGGATAAAAAGCACCAGTCACCTGCTTTTCTGGAGGAGAAGGGAAAGCACAGAAGATGAAATGACTCACCCTCTACCAAAAGCAGTGGTCAGGCTGACTCCTTAAGGTTCTGGGTTCTAGATCTTGACTCAGAATAAGGCCACAGGGACCTGTTGGAGCAACTCTGGAGTTGCTAGGTTTGCTGTTTTACTCTGAAAGAGATGAAAAATGCTTGTGATTACATTCTCTTCCAAAAAACAAAAAACTCTGAGCTATCAGTGCTAATGCAACTGGATAAAAGAAAGTTCATTTCAACAAGCAACATGAGAAAATTTTGTGTGGCCAGGCAGCAAGGCAGATGGGAAGAGTGAGGACTTTGAAGTAGAGGACACTTGACCTTGGGCTGGGAGCAAGCTTTTCCGGAGTAGGAAGGAACCACAAAAAGCAGGACATATATGAGACTCAGTTTCTATCATACCTATGATGCTTATCAGCAAGATGATTATTTCTTTGAATCTTGATTTTTCTCATATGTAAATTATGGCTAATAAAACTTCTAGCACCTTCTTTTTCAAAATGCTATTTGTCCTTATTTCTTTTCTCTTGCTAGGGCAGATTATTTCACCATCCAAGCTTAAGGGAGCACAGATTTATTTTAGCTCACGGTTTCAGAAGGTCTTAGTCTGTTCCATAGGCATCTGGCAATGACGGAAGCACATGCAGAAAAGCTGCTTTTGGAATGGTAGACAGAAAGCCTACTGAGTGAGAAGCAGGGCGGAGCAAGCACATACCCTCCCAGGCCACGCCCCTGTGACACACCCTTCAACTAGGCCCCACCTCTTAACAGCAAGAAAAACAATGGGTTAACCAGCTTGATTGATTCACCTTCCAGACATAAGGCTTTTAGGGGACGTTCCAGACCCAAACCAAAACAATCTGTGATGAGCAAAGGCCACAATGCAGATACACAAGGACACCAAAGAGAGTGGCTTGACTGGCAGCAGAGGGGAAGGGATTCCCAGCACTTCCAGCCCCAAATGTGCTAAGAACCTGCTGTGTTGTAAGAAATAAGTCACAGCTAATAGTGCATCGCCCTCCTGTAGAAATAGGATAATCAAGTAGCGCCAGGGGCTAGCCTGAGCACAGTTATGAAGGATCTCTGAAAAACTTACGAACTCCTCGGCACAAGTGTACAGGAGCCTTCAAAAGATACAGTAAAAGTTTAAATGGTTAAAAAACTCATTACGGGAAAAGACACATTTCCAAGAATAAGGAAATGCATCTGTTTGAAACTAAGGGGAGTATTTTGAGTATTCTGAAAAGTATTAAAAACAATAAAACTTTTATAGCCATAATAGTTTTATCTAAATACTCATCACATTTTTTTTTATTTTTTTATTTGACCCTAACCCTAGCTCTTCATTTGCCAAATATTTATAGCAATTTCTGTCAAATAAAAACATTACAGTGTGCCCTCATGTACCTTATTCACTGGAACTGGCACCATGTGACTTTTGACTCTTCCCCAAGGTCAAAACGACCACAAAACGTGAATGTTTTGAATCAATTTAAGACGTCAAGGCAGCCACAACAGTGCAGCTAAAATACTCTTGAAAGAGGACCTCCAGAACCGCTTCAGAAAGCACAAAGAACGATAAGCGCTTTCCAAAGGCTGGTGGGGAGGGTATTTTGAGGGAGCGATAACAATGCATCTTTTATCGTAATTTTTTTTCAATCTAAACGATTGTGGTATTTTTTAATCACATTATACACAGAATAAATTCTGTGGGTTTTTATTTTCCCCAAGATTAGTCTCCCTGCTGCCTAGCCACTGCGCTTCCACCAGCAGGAGCACCTGCCGAATCCAGTCAGAGTGAATGAGGTGGTGAAACGTGGAAGAGGAAGCAATCCCATCTGGCAAATGTCTCACCCACGCCTGCTTTTTTTCTTACTGCTCACACATCCAGAGTGACATTTTCCCACAAACTTCTCTCCACACAGTTAAAGATGGGTACTTAAAGGAAGGTGACGCAGAGGAGGCAGACGTACGTGGAGGTTCTGTGTCCTTCTGGTGCCCACAGAGCGATCCTCAGAGCCAAGAGACACAACTTCCAGTCTTCCCCAATTCCCAGTGGGCTGCGAGGTCATCAGGAGGCGGGTGAGCTCTTTGTCATGCAATGTCCTCTCCTCTGGAAAAGGAGGCGGGTGGGAATAAATTATTCCCAAAATTCTCACTAGGATGGAATTCTATGAACCCTAGAACAATGTGGACAGAGGTGGGTGCAAAGGTTCCGCACACACCCTACAGAGCCAGCACTTGACACACAACCCATCCAAGGACTCATTAACAGTTATGACATTGTCATAACATTCCTCAAGAGGGGAATAAGTTTCATTTCCCTGAGAGAAATAGTGATATGTGCAGAAACTATATGTTCCAGCATTCAACATCGTTAGTGAGTTTCTCAGATACAAGAAACATGCAAAAATTGTATTGTAAGAAAGCCTGGTCTAGAGACAGATACTCCAAACTGCCAACTAGGAAGAAAGAGAAGGCAAGAGAATGGTCTTAATAATTTACTGCTTATATGTATTCTTAGATATTTAATAGCAAACATGTATCCACTTATTAATTTTGTAATAGTTATAGGAATGAACAGTGAAAATGGCATTTCGAAAGTGATTATTCTCAAACGGAATAGAGAATGTTTGACAATGCAGATACCTGCGTCTTACTCCCAGGCTACTAAGCCAGAAGCTCCGGGGAGGGCACGTATATGGTACCAGTACAAGGACACTTGCGGAGCCCCGAACAGATGCTGCTGCTGGCCCAGGTAGGGAAACCACTGTTCCAGAGCAAAACCTCCGCCGCCAAGTCTGGCACGCGCTGCAGGCTCATTCCTCAGTGCCCAGCGGAAGTCATCCCCCATCTCGCTCACGAACATCTGCTATGATCATCATGGTGAGCGGGCTTGTTTGCTAATGGGGGGAAGAAAAGCTATTTACCTAGTTTGCAAGTCAAGGGAGAGCTTAATTAACGTCAGAGCAGACACGATTGCCTCCTCTCTCTCTGCCCTAGGAACTCACAGGGATGACGAGAGGATTTTTAATTAATGTTTGAAAAGCATTCTGAGATCCCTGGATGAGAGGCACTGGAGAAGGGCACAATATGATTTACCGCTGTTATTAATAGTAGTGGTATTAATAAAATAATGAAGTCCTCCAAAGTGACTTTTAAAAAATTTATGACATCAATCGCCAATGTGTTTTTGTGGCAAAAAAAAAAGAGAGAAAGTTATCTGGAGAAAATGAAGGAGAAAAGAAAAATGATATCAGGAAATACAAGCTACCCTTTTCCTATTTGGTTTTCACCCACGGGAGCTGGCTAACATCTTGAAGCTCTTACAAAAGAACCTGATGAGAAATTCTTGCATTTTTCCTAGCCAAACTGAAACACTAATTTCTATGTCACCAGGGAAAGATTCCGGAGAAAGATAACATGAAGGAAAGAGTTCTGGGTTGAGAGTAGAAATTCTGAATTTGTTCGTTATTTACTAACTGACATTTGTTCATTGTTAAGCTTCCAGCAGATCATATTAATTTTCTCTTTCTTCTTTTCTTTCTTTCTTCCCTCCTTCCTTCCTTTCTTTCTTTCTTCTTTTTATGGTACTGGGACTGGTGTTTCGATCCAGGGCCGTTGCTCTGAGTTACACCTCTATCACTTTTTGTCGTTTGCTTTAAGACAGTCTTCTAAAATCACTAAGTTGCCCGGGCTGGGCTCAAACTTACGATCTTTTTGCCTCAATGTCCCAAAGTGCTATGGTTACAGGGCCACATCACCATGGCCATGGCCTGGCCAAGTTTCCTTGTTGTTAAACTGACTTCTAAAGTAACAAAAAATGAAAGGACATGTGGAACGTGGTAGCATTTCCTATGACTGTAAGTTGGTATACAGGTTTTATGGATGATAATAGTGATTCCACCAAATATTCAAATTTCAAGATGGAAGGAATAGGCATACATTATATATGATGGACTTTCATTTTTTATTTTATAAAATGAAACTTTTGTAAGCCTTTTAATAACAACAACAACAACAACAAAAAAAAACAGCCTTAGGAAGTTTAGGGATCTGAGTAGTTTCTCAAGGCTCACAATTAGAAGCAGCTGGGCCTGCCCATCCTGCCCACCCTGGTCCTTTCCCCTTAGGACACTATTTTTCATCTCTTCAGCTGGCATTCCATGCTATGTCACTACAGCCAATTAAAATGTCTCAACTACTCACCTGCATCTGTACACATCTGGGGCATTATTTATTATCTGTTGTGACAGCTGGGTTAATTCTTTTACAAACCTCCCTGATTTCCAACTTCTTTCCTACACATACAATTAAATTCACTTTAGTTGTATCTGCATAATAAGGACACATCAATATTGTGTACTTCCTAGCTAGCTAATAGACCATAGTTACACTTCCTCTCTTAGTATTTCTTTGGTGTCCGTAGTTATTTACTATGTGACATTTTTAAAATTCACTTCAGTGTCTACTTCCCAGTGGTGCTCTAGATATTCTCACTGAGCTAGGATCTTCCTCTTCATACTGCCGTGCTGCCACATGTGAAGTCCTTGCCAAGAGTGCCACATAATCCAGCATTTCTTTCTCATTTGTTTCTGCCCCAGATCACCTGTGGGTCTACAATTCGAAGTTTCCCTCTCACCATCTTCGGAACTTTCTGTAACTTCTCATGGGTTAAATTCCTTTTCCATCTATTCCGTGGTGTCTTCTTTCTTTGTTTATTGTTTCTAATGCACCTAGTGTCCAGCCTCCTGAGAAGGAGCACGTGGAAGACATCCTGTGTTTGAGTCCTCCAGTGTCTCAAAGTGCCTCTGATACACCCGTGCTTGGCTAATGGCATCTGGGTCGCTTCCAACTTTCATCTCTCACAAACCCATGATCCAGCTGAGATTCTTGTAGTGTTTCCTTCCACAAGTGGATCATTTTCTCTGGCATACATACTTAAAAGTAACACTTTAGGAAGTTAAAATAATAAAGTCTTTAATTAGGTAAGCTGTTGCCAAATTGCTCTGGAAGGCAATATCTAACCATCCATGAACTGCGGGAGGGTCGGAATTGCTCCCATTGACGTCATTCTTCTTCTATTATTCGGGACACTTGATGAGCCCTGTCAATCTGAAGATTTATGTTCTTTAGTTCAAAGAAAATATCTGCATTTCTGCATGATTGTTTCTATTAACTTTTACTCTTTCTGGAACATAGATTACAAAAATACGACCTTCTAGAATATTCTGTGATTTTCTTGCCTTTATTCCTATATAGTTCATTTTCCTCGCTTTGGTAGACTGACTTCCTGCAGTATATCTTTTTAGTCAACAAATTAAAAATTTTCTACACTTATGATATGTAGCATGATTGAAATATGAATGCCTTGTATAATTGTTAAATCAAGCTAATTAATGTATATATTACTCATACATTTATTTTTCTAGTGAGAACATTTCAAATGAATTCTTAGCAATTTTCTAGTGTGTGTTACATTATTATTAGCCAGAGTCACCATGTTATAGATCTCTTGAACTTATTCTAACTAAAATTTTGTATTCTTTGATCAACATGTATTTATCTGACATTTAGACATATATTTTTGTCCTGCTACAAATTTCCCAACCTTTATTCAATTCTTTGTTACACATTTTTAACCTAAAATTAGCACACTTTCCAAGTTCCCTTAACTTCCCTCTAATTATCTGCTTCTCAAAAATTATCTGTGATCATTGCATCAGTGAACCACACTTCTCTTATTTCTGAGAATATCACAGTTAGGCTTTTGTTGACTTTGTTTCATCTGGTGTGTCTACTTCTTTTAACTCTTTTTAACCTTAATTAATTTATTATCTTTCTTTTAACTGGAATGCCTCTTAAGTATCCCATAATCTTTGCATGCACCTTTATAATTTACAGTAATGTACCCTAAAAGAACATGGGAATCTTTGAAACTACAGTCTGGATTTGATGATCAGTAAGTTTTGAACAGATAGCATATAGAGACTTCTATTTAGTGCCTTTATCTCCCAGCACACCATGTGTTAACCACACCCTCTGTTATAATTCTTGTTCCTATCTAACTATCCCTCCAAATGAATTGGACACCTGTCGATCTTCAAAGAGCAAACTTTGAGAGATACTAAAAACAATGACCACAAAGATCACTACTGGCTCTAAATTATAGTGCTGCAGTACAAAATAACCACAAAGTTAACTAAAACATTAATTTTTACTTTATGTTCTTTTACCAAATACTGTATGTTAATAAGCTAAAAGTGCAAAGGTGTAAGTTATTTTAAAGTTTCTTTTAAATGCTAATAATTCCAAAAATTCTTAGTGTCTTCTGTATCTCTCAATGTAATCTGATGTGCATGATCGAAACTAAATTTAAAACAGTAGTAATATGTTAATGAGCTCACCCAATTTAGCACAAAGCAAGCTGTCACACAATATTTTGCACAATGTTTGGGCTTCTGGAACCATAAAAAATAATAGTCTCGGGCATAAACAAACATGACCTAAAACAAATTCATTCCTTGGGTTACTCCTCCCTAATTTTACAATACTGTTTTCTAACTTTATGAATTTGTAAAATAAATTTGTTTTTGCCATAGTGACTGATAACTATTGGTGGTGGTCATATTTGGTGATGGTCATATTTCGTTGATTTGGTTTGGTGTTCTCTCTCCCTCTCTCTTTCTCTCTCTCTCTCTCTCTCTCTCTCTCTCTCTCTCCCTCTCTCTTTCTCTCTCTCTCTCTCTTTTGTAGATTAAATCCAGGGACTTTTCACTGAGCTATATCTCCAACTATTTTTTTTTGACACAAAGTCACCAAGTTGCAGATAGGATGGGCTCAAATGTGCAATCCTCCCTCCTCTGCCCCAAAGTGCATGGATCACAGACACATGCCACCACCACAAGTGCCTAATATTTCTGTAATTTAGATTATAACTCCAAATATTCTTACTCAAAAATACATTCTCTCTTCCCAAATTTTGATTTGTATTCCTCCAAAGGTTTCTTTTCTTCTATTTTCAAACATAAATATGGATCACAACTCATGGAAAATATAGAAAAACAATATTTGTGGATGGCAAGATCCTTTACACAGAGGGCCCTAAAAATTTTACCAGCTTAATCCCAAGAACAAACAAAAAGGAGAAGGAGGAGGAGAAAGGAAAAAGAAACAGGAGGACAAGAAACAGGAAGAACCGGAAAGGATTTTACTTACCATAGCATCAGGAATTGAGTTGCCAGTTTATGGGGATGTGGCTCAGTGGTAGAGTATGTGTTTTGCCAATTTATATATATAATGTACACGGAAAACTACAAATATTATTTTAGAAATTAAAGATGTAAATGAATAGGAAAGTATTCGCTGAAAGCTACACACATTCTTAAAGAAATTGAAGATGTAAATGAGAAAATATGCCACGTTCGTGGATTTGAAGATTGAATACTGCTAAGATAGCAATGTTCCTCAATTTAATCTACAGATGTAATTGAATTTGTAACAAAATCCTAGGTGGGTTATGTGAAAAGCCTGAAAAATCAATCCTAAAATTGATACGGAAATATCAGGGATTCAAAATAGGCTATCCATCTTGAAAAAGAAGAATAAAATTAGGGGTCTCACAGTTTCCACCTCCACCACTTACCATAAAGGTACAATAGCCGAGATGAAGCGGTACTCACATACAGACAGGCAGGTGTACCAACAGATGGAAGCTGAGAGTCCACACATGAACTGTTACATTTTTGATCAAATGATATGTGTGAAAGGTGCCAACTTTATGCAAGCGAAAATGATCTTTTCAACAAACGGTGCTAACAAAACTGAATATCTATATACAAAAGAATCAACTTGGAATCTACTGTACATCACAGGCAAATATCAACTTAAAATGGATGTTTGATTAAATATAAAAGACCTAAAACTACAATAATCTTTTAAAAATGGGATAGATGTCTTTGATCTTTTATTTGGCAACATTTTTGTGGAGTGACACCAAAAGCCCAAGTAACAAAAGGGAAAGTACAGAAATTGGGCTTCACCAAAATAAAACTCTGAGCAGCAAAGCATGTTATTCAGAGACTGAAAAGACAACCCACCAAATGGGAGAAAATACTCGCAGATCTTATACGTGATAAATATCCACTCTATGTACAATATATAAAGCATTCTTACAAATCAACAGAAAAAATATAAATAATCCAAGCAAAAGACTTGACTAGATGCTTTTCTAAGGAAGAGCTATAAATAGCAAATAAGCACATGGAGATATGCTCAGGTTTGTTAATCATAATGAAAATACAAATCAAGAAACACAGCAACCACACATTTCACAAACATCGGGATTACTAAAATTAAAGACAGAAAGTAACAAGTGCTAACACCAGTATGGAAACACTGGAACCCTCATATGTTGTTGATAAGATTAATGATGCAGTTGCTTTGTAAGGCAGTTTGGCAGTTCCTAAAATGGTTCAATAGAGTTATATACCAAAGAAATTAAAATCATACCTACTTAAAAACTTTTATACAGATGTTCATAGCACTTTTCATAATAGCCTACAAGGTAAAAAACTAATGCCATCAACTAATGAATAGGATATATATATATCATATCTATACAATAAAATACTATTCAATAATACAAATGAATAAAGTATTTATATATACTGTCAGTGGTTCAAAGATGAACATTAAAAAAAGAACTGAGATAAATGAAAGGAGCTAAAGGATACGTGTTATATGATTTTATTTTTATTCAGTGTCCAGAATGGTCAAATCCATAGAGAAAAATAGATTAGTAATTGCCAGAGGGCAGAGGGAGGAAAGAATGAAGAGTGGCTGCTTGTCGCTAGAGGACATCTTTCAGAATGATTAAATATTTTGTAATTAGATGGTGCTGATAGTTGTACAGCTCTGAATACACCAATGACCTCTTAATTGTACATTTTAAAGATACCATTATATGTCTCATTATATAACATTATGATATGTTTTCAATCACACTAAGAAATTAAGGAGAGATATCAATGTGCTATGTCAATAAATATATAAAATTACAGTCTTGTTAATAATGATAATTTCCTGAAAACATTAATTTCTTTCATGAAAATTATCATGATAACCACCTTTTAAACCAGAAACAGTATTGACAGTAAGTAAATTTTGGCTTATTTAGTGACAATTTCTTTTATGTTTTATTATCCCTATCTATTCAAAGAAATTTTCAGAGAACAAAAACTTTCACCTTTAGCTTGCCCTTGTTTATTATTAAATGTGTGTTTGTATCTGTCTGTGACTGTGTAAACTAGAATGGAACACAAAAGGAGAAAAATCCACTTCATTAATGTCATCTTTTTATATTTTTCATAGTATTTACTAAAGTAGCCAATTTGTTTTCCTGTTGTGTGATATATCATTCAGTTTTAAAACCAATTTTAATCTTTAGACACAGAGATCAAGGACTTCCTTTCTCTTCGACACTGAGACATCACAGAGAAGCAACTGTAAATACATAGTTTACTGTGGACCAAACAATAGGTTGTTATCAATACATTGGCACTACGGACATTCTAGGACAGGTAAATATTTGCCATTGCATGCCAAGTCTCATTAGTGAAAAAAAAAAAACACTCTATAATTTATACTTTTAGTCACTACAAGGCTTGGAACATTGAAACACAAAGTCAGTCAACAACTAAACCAGCTTCTGTTGCCTCACTGATCGCATATAAGGATTTATAACTGAGAATCAGAAATCACAATATGAGTAAAACTAAGAAAGAAGTTATTGCACAAAAATATAGCTTCTGAAAATGTACATACACAAAAATGAATAAATCATATCATGAAAGAAGGAATACAGAAGCATTTAAGTAGAACTAAAATATCTCTCATGTCAACAGACACATCATATGTTATATACACGTTAAGTAATGAGAAGACAGCAAATGCAATGTGCTTCGCTGTTCGAAGTATACACTGACCTGATTTATATTCCTCTCTCCAATAAAAGTAGCTCAGTGTGTGTGTGTAAGTACTGAAAATTAACTGCACAGAGGGAACCCAATGATCAAAAAGAAAGACAAGGAAAGGGATACACGGAAAGTGAATCTAAGGTGTGCTACAAAGCTGGTTGCTCTAAAAGGAAGTGGGACATGTGCTCTATTGTTCACTCAGGAGATGGACAAGGAGAATATTTTATCTGATGTTCTCTTGTTCCTCAGTTGTCATAAATTTTTGCCCAGGATAAGGCTAGATCATGGTGTAGATGAGGGGAAGTGTGTTAGTTTACACCTACCTGGCCAGGTGTGCAGTCACAGCTAAAACAGAAAGGGAGCCGCAAGAGAGTGAAGGGGGGCACGGGATGAAATTGATATATGTACATAAAACATGTGGCTCTGAGAAGTTGGATATAAAATAGCTCGACAAAGACTTATCGCAGAGGAAAAATCCAGAGAAGGTGAAATTTAGGGAAGAACTGATAATTACATATATCTCTGCATCAAATAAAATATACTCATTTCCATAGAGTGAAAGCTTCAGCTAATACAAGGAGGGAGACAGGAAGCAAGTACCAAATAAAATTCTCAGCGTCTCTTAAATCCAAAAAGCAATCAAAGCAAGATAGCTGAAATATTTAAAACATAAAATAGATAAAAGGAGAGTAAGTCTTCAGAGTGATACTAAAGGAATCAGGGGCAGTCAAGATGGCAATGGTGTAGGATTAGCATTGGCCATGGCTTTCATGAACTCAGAAGACTAAGATTTAGTAAAGGAAAATTTTTTTTTGTGAACAACTGGGTCCAAAATGTGATCAGGGAACTAACTGGCAGCAAAACCATGAAGATCATTGAGCAAGTAACACAACTTCCTAGACAAGGACAGGGCCTTGAGCCACACCAGATGGCTGGAGGCCACCACCGGTAGGTGTGCTCAGCCAGCCCTTGGATCCCAAACCGCAAGTGCCTTGGGAGAATATCAACTAGGATGGCAGCCTAAAAGGTGCCAGGCAATCTTGTGGCTGTGTGCAACTGAGGCAAGGGGCCTTCAGCCACAGAGTGCCAAATCTCCCAGTCATTCAATTTTGGAAACAGGGAGGGACTTGTGGCTACAAACCCTCAGACCTTAAGGACTGCAGACTGAAAACACAGTGCAGGAGTCACAGCCAGACAGCCATATAAGTACTTTTGGGGGATATTTCAGATGCAAACCACGACATTCCACTTCCGGCCTCCAAAAGACTCATGCCCACATCCTCATGCAAGATGCATTTAGTCCTCCTCTAAAAGTTGCCAAGTCTTGTTTCATCCCTACAAAAGGGAAAAAAAAAAGGCCAAGTTCAAAGTCTCCTCTGAGATGCAAGGCAGACTGTCAGCTGTGAGCTCCTATGAAAATCAAAGAAAAATTAAATACTTTCAACATACAATGGCATGGGGTAACAATTACCATTCCAAAAGGTAGGAACAGAAGGATAGAATGCAATCAGACCAAAATAAGTTCTAAACCCAGCAGGGTAAGGGTTAAATCCTCTGGCTCCATATCTAGCACAACAAAAGCCCACAATTTTCTGTTTACAAGAAATGCACTTTACCCATAAAGAAACACATGAACTGAAAATAAAAAGAATTGAAATCAATATTGCATGTAATGGCACTCAGGAAATGGACAACTATACTAGTCCCAGAAACAGCAAATTTCAAACCAAAACAAGTCAGAAGAGACAAAGACAGACACTATATACTGGTTAAGGCAACAAAACCAGAGGAAGAAATTACAATTATCAATAATTATACTGCCTAACTCAGGGTATGCTATAGTGTAAAGCAAAAATTACTGAATTTTAAAGGCCAGGTAGGCCCCAATGTAATCATAGTAGGAGACTTCAATCCTACACTATCACAGATAGACAGGTCAATTAGACAGAAAATCAATAAAAAAAAAATATTACAGTTAAACCACTCCCTGGGAAAACAGCTATCTACAGAAAGTTCCACTCAACATCAAGAGAGTATACTTTTTTTCTCAGCAAGACATGGGACATTTTCCAAAACAAACCATATGATAGGCCAGGCCACAAGACATGTACCAGAACAAAGGAGTCAAAATAATTCTGTGCTTACATTTAGATCATAGTGCAATAAAACTGGAAACCAACAGCAAAAGAAGCTACAGAAATCCTTCAAATATACGGAGATTAAGTAACTTACTACCGAACAAACAATAGATCGCAGAAGAAGTCAGGAAAAAAATAAAAAGCTTCTTACAGCTAAATGATGAAGAAAGTACATCATATCAAAGCCTATGGACTACAATGAAAACAGGCCTAAGATGCAAATTCACAGCTATAAATGCACACAACAAAAACAAAAAAGGTCAGTCTCAAATAAATAATTTACGGGTGCAACTTAAAGTCTTAGAAAATCAAGGACGATCTAAACCAAAAAGTAGTAGAAAAGAAATTCTAAAATCAGAGCAGAAATCAATGAAATTGAAACTTAACAAAATAAAACATTAACGAAGCAAAGAGGTGGTTCTTCAAAAGAATAAAGGAGATTGATAAACCTGTAGCCAAATTAAACAAAATAAGGGAAAAAAATCAATATAATTAGAAATGAAAAGGGTGAAATCACAAAAGATATTGCGGAAATTCAGAGAATCATAAGACACTATTTTGAGAACTTATACTACAACAAATTAGAGAATTTGGAGGAAAGAGATAAATTTATAGATGCATAAAAAATACAAAAACTGAACCAAGAAGACAAAAAACCCTGAGTATCCCCCTAACAAACATGGAAATTAAGATAGTAATAGAGTCTCTACCACAAATAAAAGTCCAGGACTGGATGATTTTACAGCAGAATTCTACCAATACTTCAGAGAGGAGCTAACACTGACACTTCTCAAACTGTTCCTAAAGTTGAAAGAGAAGGAACATAACCAAACTCATTTTTGAAAGCTAGTACTACCAAAACGAGAGATTTAGCCAGGCAAAAAAAAAAAAAAAAAAAAAAAACTATAAACCAATCTCTTGAATGAATATAGATGCAACTTTTTCAGTAAGATATTGGCAAACAGGATTCAGCAAGATACTAAGAAGATTATAGACCATGATCAAGCTGGATTTATTCCAGAGACACATGGTTGGTATAACATACATAAATAAACTAGTGTAATACACCAAAGTAATAAACGCACAAACAAAAGTCATACAATCATCTCAATTGATGCAGAAAAGACTGTTGTCAAAATCCAACAATCATTCCTGATTTTAAAAAAACTGAGGAAAATAAGTATATACCTCAAACTGAGGCATATATTCCACACCTATAGGACAAAATAGGAAAAACTCCTAAAGATGTTGAACGTGGACAAAGGACTTCATGCAAAAGAAATAGCCCACAGAATCTACAAATGGGATTATATCAAATTAAACAGTGCCTGCACAGCAAAGGAATATGTATTTTAACAGAGTGAAGAAAGAACCAAAAAAAAAAAAAAATCCACAATTTGTTGCTTATAAGAGATACACTTTTCCCAAAATGAAATACATAGACTGAAAATACATGGGTGACAATCAATATTCCATGCAACTGGACCCAGGAAACAAGCAGGGGTAGCTGTACTACTCTCCCAACAAAATGAGAAAATATTTTTACCATTTTCACCCCTGACAGGAAGAATATACAACTATTACATAAAAGGAAATGAAGAAAAACTCTCCAAATCAAAGACTGAATTAAAAAATGGGCAACCAAAATGAATAGGCAGTTCTTAGATGAATATGTTCAAATGGGCAACAAGCGCATGAAAAGATATTTAGCACCCTTAGCCATTAGAGAAAGGCATATCAAAGCATCACTAAGATGCCATCTTACCCTAGTGAGAATGGTGCATACAAAGAACTCAAACAGCAGTAGATGTTGGTAAGTTTTCCGGAGAAAAGAAGCACTGTTTACCACCGGTGGGACTGTAAACTAGCAAAATCATTATGAAAAATAGTATGGAGATTCCTCAAAAGACAGAAAATACATATTCCTTTCAATCCAGCAATACCTCTTCTGAGCATCTTTCTAAAAGAGTTAAAAGCAACATACAACAGAAATATATGTACACTTATGTTTATAGCAGCACAAGTAACAATAGCTAAAATGTGGAAGATGCCAAAATACTCATCAATAGACCAATGGAAACAAAAATGTGCTATTTGTACATGATGCAATACTACTCTTTCATTAGGACAGATAGATTTGAGGCATTTATAGGTAAATGGATGCAACTTGAAACCATCATGCTTAGTGAAGTGAATCAGATTCAGAAGGTTAAATACTACCTAGTTTCTTAATTATGAGAAACCCAGAATACAGGCAATTTATAGAATTAAATGGGTAAGATATGGGATTCAGGGAGAGGAAGGAGGATGGGAAGGCCTAAGGGGAGAGAGGAAGGAATTGGAATGATGTTGTTATGTGTGTGTGTGTGTGTGTGTGTGTGTGTGTGTGTGTGTGTGTGTGCACAACATTCTCGAGCTTAATGTAACCATGGTATATTGCACGTATATACCAATAAAAATGGCAAGGAAGCATTACCACATAAAGAAATACAGAAAAATTCTAAAAGGAAATTGAAGGTGAGAATTTCCAAACTTTCATTAAAATTTGTAAAATTGTAATGTTTTGGATACTGACACATGAGTAGATAGGTAATTCTAACAATTGAAAACTCAGCCTTAGACTTAAATATAATTATATATATGACAAACATATTTAATTTTAATGGGGAAATTATTCAATAAATTGGTTTAAGATATATGTTTTGAGGGGCTAGAAGAATATCACAGTGATTAGAGTACTTGTTTAGCAGGCACAAGGCTCTGAGTTTGATTCCTATAGTACCACGTAACCTAGGCATAGTGAAGCTGGCCCATAATCTTAGCATTTGGGAGGCTGAGGCGGGAGGATTTCCATGTGTTTAAGTCCAGCCTTAACTACATAGTGAGTTCAGGAGCAGCCTCGACAACAGAGTGAAACCACCTTACACTTACACCAAAAATAAGGTTCAAATGTACCAAATATCAATTACAGATAAAACTGCTACGCAAAATTATGGAGAAAGTGTTGTCCTGCATAATTTTAAAGGAAGACTTTTCTAGGTAAGACATAAAATACTGAAGCCCTAGAAAAAGTAGAGATTGATACTTTGACTAAACAAAACAAATCTTTGATTGAAAAAAATAAACTAAATTTTTTAAAAGAACTTACAAATTGACAATTCCATAAGAAAACTTTCAAAGGCTCTGGACACAGTTCAGTGGTTAAAGCACTTGCCTAGAAAGCAGAAGATCCTGGGTTCGTGTCTTCAGCACTCAGGAGGCTGAGGCAGGAGAATTGCCATGTGTTCAAGGCCAACTAGGCCACACAGTAAGCTCAGAACCAGCCTTGACTACAGAGTTAGACCCTGTCTCAAAAAAAAAGAAAAGAAAAGAAAAGAAAAGAAAAGGAAAAGAAACATTTAAAAATACAGTGAGAAATCATACAAAATTTTAAACAGACAAGCCACAAAAATAGCTTTAAACATGAAAGTTTTTTCCAACTCACCCAAGGGAATTAAAATATGCTACCCCAAAATACATGACATTGCACATTGATCATTTTGAGCCAAAAGCAAATGAGAACAGCAGATCTTCTATTCCAAGCTGGGGGAGAACTTGCAGTTGAGAACTTTCTCTCTCTCCATCTGCCTAAAACTCCAGCATGAATTTATTACAAGAATAACACTCTCTGCACCATGAGAAGAAAAGCCCACTGGTCACTGGACACAAGAAAATAGCACCAAAATGAGTCTACACAAACATGTCTTATAAAAATAACTCTTTTCTTCCATTAGTTTCCCCTGTATAATTCATAGTTATTATTCCACACTTTTTTTTTTTGCCCTGGCATATCACCACAAATGTATTGCCCTTAGCTGAAATGGTATATAAGCTCTTAAGTAAAACCAATTATTAGAGTTCCCATTTCTTTTCTGTAATGCCCTGAGCACATAAAAATATTAACATCAATAATAAAAAAGTATGCCTTTTCTCCTATTAATCTCTCTCTGGTCAGTTTAATTTGTAGGGCCTAACCTCTGAATCTAAAAGGTCAAGTTTTTTGCTCCACTGTTACTACAAGAAAAACAAAGAATAAAATGGTAAAATAGCATTTGTACAGATCAGCTGGCCAAGATAAAAAAAAATTAGCAACACACTGCATGACTGAAAAAGTAATTGGCAGGTAGTCTCATATATCATTGGTGGTTGAGGGTAACTGCAACAGAACCAATTAGGAAATCTCTCTCAAAATATAAAAACAAGCATCTATATATGTAGCCACATTGCTCCCAGAATTATTTAAAATTAATCCCTTACAAAACTGTTCATTTAAATAAAGTTTGCGGCAAGTCTGTAGCTATTGCTTGCAGTACAAAGTGTGTGAGAGGGCAAACTAAATAAATAATAAAAAGTCTCCCAACACAACAAAGTACTATTTTTTAAGGAGTCATTTTTAAGAGTTAGCCAGCTCAACATTGACTTTTAAGGGGTGATATTCAGATTTAGCTTAAGTAAAAATTATAAGGTTCTATGTTAGGAAATAAAAAGAATATATGTGTGCTCATATTGCTTCTATATGTACAGACATAGCATGTGTGTGGAGAGGTCTCCTGGAACCAGGAGAAATAATAGCTCCTATGGAGAAAACTGAGATTCTAGGGAATATGTACAGGATGCTTTGAATTTTGAACCAGATTCATGCATTTTGTATTTTATTCAAATATAAAATTTAGAATATGTGCTAATATATACTGTAAATCTTGATATGGTATTTTTAGAATGTATTGAGTCACAGGGCCCTTTTTTAGTGATGAGATTCTGCAAATAGTCACCTCTTCTCAATGTCACTTTTCTTAAAAAATGATTCTTCTTCATGTTATGGTGTGCACTGTGGCCACACTTAGAAGGGTAGACTTGTCTTAGCTATCTTATCATTTCAGTAACAAAATGCCTGACATTCACAATTTAAGAGTGGGAAGATTTACTGAGTTCACAGTTTCAGAAAGTCTCACATAGCTTATTGGTAGGCAGCCGCAATGGTGAAAGGACATGGTAGAGGCTGGAGAGTTGCTCACCCCATTGCAGACAGAAGCCAAGTCAAACAGGAGCTAAGTGAAGTCTGCAGATGTGTTAGGCTAAAGCTTCTCCAGGAAGAAACTGTAACAGTATTTCTTCTTCCTTCCTTTACTTTGTTTGTGAAGCTAGATGGGCCCCCTACAGGATGGGTACCCTTCCCTCATTCCCTGACCCACAAGTCAATAACAAACACCTGAAAACTCTGCCCTAGGTGCCCCCATCTTAACAAGTTGACACCATCTTTGCACATCAAGCCCCAAGAATCCCCACCTCACCCTACTTTCCAATAACATACAGTTTCAAATACATGAGGCTTTGGGGGGACACTCAAGATCCAAACTATAGCAGTCATCAACATCCATTTCTGCTGTACCCCATAAGGATACTCATTCCTTGATGTCATTCTTAGTACCCTTAGCCTCTCTGCATTACTCACATTCATAAGAATGCCAACAGATAGGAATTGGCTGAAGTGACTCATCTTTACAATTTGCATTTGAAGAACCACCGCTGGGAGGGGCAGAGGGTGGTACAGACAGGAACATATGGCATGGTCCTGTTAGTGTAGGCTGCCCATCCATCCAGAAGAGACCTGACTGTCCTGTCCCCGTGGTTACCCTGACTGGTCACTAGACTATTCAGCAGCCCTTATTATTGTAATCCCTTAGATGGCCATCTGTTCTGCTCACCAGGGAGAGCTGGCCCCAGGGAGAAGAACTCAGCTGCCCCGCATCTTCAAATCAGGTCAATTACACCACTGCTTCTTAATTGCTCATGACGGCTTGGCTATTGTACACGAACCATCAGTAATCTCCAGTTCATTGTGGCTAAAGATTCTAGGCTAATGAAGGTTCCAACCTGTCCCCCAGGGTCCCCAGCTCTGCTCAGCTTGTATGGTTGCTCAGCATGCTGCGTGCAGTTTCACACACTACAGGCTGCTGAATTTCAAGCTATAGTGAAGGTTAAAATAAAATCCTGCTACAAAGGACAGCAATAAATATCAGTTAACGACAGTGATTCATTTTCAGAAAAGGAGCAGGGACAGCATAATGCTGACAATAGCCCTAATTGGGCCATTGAGCAGCAGCCTGTAGCCTTGGACACAGAATGTTAGATGGTGGGGTGTGTGGTGTGTGGGAGAGAGAGAGAGAGAGAGAGAGAGAGAGAGAGAGAGAGAGAGAGAGAGAGAG